>JBBMEF010000025.1:7920863-7973309 GCA_037832685.1 Sicyos baderoa
CCGACACAACCATATTACATTTACTTTTTGCACTTAACCTTCTGATAACGCTGAATCATATCAATTCAATCCTCGTGAGAATAGACTTTTACTTATCACTTGACTACGAAGGACCGTGTATACTTGCATGTGTTCTGAGTGAATGCTAAGCTCATCAAAATAATTTTCACACATTTTAGGTGTAGCTTCACACGTACCAGAACCCCTCGTCGATCCTCTCATCTATCGAAGTACAATTGAAGCTCTCTAGTACTTGACCAACACACGCCCGGATAACGCCTACATTGTCAATCATCTAAGTAAGTTTTTGAAATGTCCAACTGACCGTCATTGGCAGGCCGTTAAGCAAAATTTGCGCTATCTTAGTGGAACACGACACTTGGGCTTGCTTCCCAACCGACAGCCACCTGGACTTTGTCTGCTTACTCCGACGCTGACTGGGGTTTTAATGTTGATGATCGTAAATTGTGGTAGCATATTGTATATTCTTCGGGAGTTCTCTTGTTTTCTGGTCCTCAAAGAAGCAAACTGTTATGGCTCGCTCTAGTACAAAGTCCGAATATCGCGCCCTGGCTCGTGGTGCGGTTGAGGTTATTTGGCTCCACCAGCTCCTCGGTGAGCTAGGTATAAAATTGTCATCTGTTTGTATTCTTTGGTGTGACAACATTAGTGCCGGTTCGTTGGCCGCCAACCTAGTGTTTTATGCACGAACTGAGCATATCAAGATTGATGTTCACTTTGTTCGGGATCATATTCTTCGTGGTCATCTTCAGGTTCGTTACATTTCATCTGTTGATCAACCCGCGGACTGCCTGATGAAGCCTTTATCACACACTCAGTTCTGTTTTCTTCGGTCCAAACTTGGGGTCGTTAAACTCCCCGCTCGTTTGAGGGGGGATTTTAGGGAATAATATATTCCAGGGATATTGTTGGAGGAAGGTTCTAGAACTAAATATGGTTCGATAAATAGTGTATCTCATTATAATTGTGAATTATTTATTTAGATATTATCATGTATTTTTCCTATATAAGGGATCTCTCCTGTACGATAAATTATTGAATAAAATAGTAAACCCTATTTTTCCATTGTCTCTTGTTTTCCAAGTTGAGTAAGATGAATGTGGATGCGTTAATGAGGCCAAGTTCGAGGGAGGCATTTGATGGGTCATTAGAGATTGAAAAGGGCATGGGAATATTCGTAATATATAATCATACATATTTCTGTTTAAAATTGTAACTATTTTTTTTTAGTACAAATTGGGGGAGGGGGATTACAATACCAACTCTTTAGGGTTTTAACTTGTGACGCTGGTGTTGAACTGGTTTATAACCAAACAATGAACTGGTTTAAAATTGTAACTAATTGTGTATAGCTGTCAAGGGATTACGTTGAGCTGTATATATATATATATGCCCTCACCAAGTAATAAGAACTTAGTAAATTTTCCCCTCTCTCTACTTTATTGTGTGTGAAGAACATCTATCTCCATTGATATGAGACATTTTGGGTGAAACCAAAACTAAAGGCATAAAATCAATTTATGTTCAAAATAGACAATGTCATATTATTGTAGAGATTTGTCGAGGGTTGTCGCCCCTAACAAGTGATATCAGAGTAGTGTCCTTGAACTTAGCCATACTGGTAAAATCCTCAAGAGACCAAAATCAATGGTTGAGCCACATAATGTATGCTCTAGTGGGAGTGCTTCTAAAACAAGTTTTCTGGTGTAGAGTGTTTCTATGGTAAATGGTAGTTGTGTGCTCAAACATAATTTAAATGAATTTGCGGTTGAACTTTTCAATTGGCGCAAGTGTCATTTTTGGAAGGATCTATGGTTGAGTTTTGATGTGCTCAAGTTTAATTTTGAAAATGATTATGCAATCAAGAAGACTTGTATGTGATACATTATTTGAGAGGATGATTATTGAAAATACAAATAAAATGTAATTTCATATTGGTTAAATAAAAGAAGATCATAGATATATTAGAGACAAACATATCGATTGGTAGATTGTCTTTTGGGGTTTACAAAAAACAAAAATCGCCAAAACTTATATTAAAAATAGACTGTCATACCAATATGGAGATCCGTCGAGAGTTGTAGTTCATCGATAAAGGTTTTAACTGGTTGAAGATATATCTATGGTTACTCAGTTAATCTCATTGACCAATTATAATTATGTTAATGAATACTAAAACGTTTTTTTTTTAAGTTAAAAGTCCTCTAGTTACATTATAACAGAATATCGGTTTCGATGTCACTTCCAATGTAACTTCTTTTTTTCTTGGAGCATACGCCAAACGCCATAGTTAATTTCTCATTTCCTTGTTTCCGTCGCCATTTCCTTGTCCACTCTGTTTTAGCAACAAGAGATTGAGTTATTACAAACCATGAATTATTTTAAACTGATAAATTGTATTTGAAGTGCCGATTATTATAACAGAGATTATGATATATAAAAGAAATGGTTAATTTTAAATGGAGGCACAAGTTATGTGAAACACCGACTTGAGTCCGGGCATAATTGGTAGACCAAACGTGAGTTGTGTTGGAATAACTCAACCCGGTTTGCATATACGCCCCCAAACACGACCTAATTTCTTATTTCTTATCATTTGATGAAAAATATGTGAGGTATAGTTGTTAAATTTACTAATAGTCGCCAAAGGTAAGCTAGCTCTACCGGCATCTTGAACGACCTAGTAACCATGAGGTTACGGGTTCGAATCCTCCTCCCCCAAGTTGTATCAAAAAAAAAAATTTACTAATAGTCTATCACCTTATCAATCCTAAACTTCATATTATTATTGATACAATTGAATAATATCTTTGTCTAAAATAGTTTCAATTTTCCTCTCTCTATCTCAATGGAAAAAGTCATTTGATGATCCCCTAAAATATTGGCCATGCATTTGCATTGTTTTCTCCAAAATTTACTCTACTCTGTCACCTTTGTTTGATTTGTCATTCCCACAAAATCCTTTTCTTTCAAATATAAATTCCTTCATTCTTCCTCTCCCAATGGATCTTCAAATTGAACAGCCCTTTTACCAAAAACCCATTATTCTTCTCTCTTTCCCCATTAACAGAGCACTCTGTTTTTCTCTCTCTGTTTTTCTCCTCTCTGTTTCTTCCATTTTCATCTTCAACCTCTCCTCAACCCCCTTTACAAATCAATACAATGATCTCTTACGTTTCGATCACATTTTGTCCCAATTCTTCCCCGAAAACACCCCGAGTTCGTCTCCAACACCGCCACCATCGCCGTCTCCGTCGTCTTCAAGAGATTGTGATTACTCCAATGGCAAATGGGTTTGGGATGAAACTTATCCATTTCACTCCTACACTGAGAATTGCCCATTTGTCGATCGAGGATTCCGGTGCACCGAGAATGGCCGAAAAGATGATGGCTACCGAAAGTGGCGGTGGCAACCAGACGGCTGCGATCTCCCGAGGTATGTATATGGCTATGAGATTGTTTCTTAGTATACTTTTGTTTATATATTTGTGAATAATTGATTAACTTATCCAAATTTCAACTATTTTTAGAGGACATATCGTCTAACTCTAGAATATTTAGATATTTATAACCTATAATAAGTAATAGGATTAGAGTTAGGAGATTACAAATACCGGTTCTAGGAATCGAACCCATGATCGTGGGGTGGAAATGAATTAACACCAAACCAGATAATCAACCATGTCACCAATCCATTCGAGGAGTATTTTCAATTTTTTATCCATGAAAGGTTCCTCTTTTTTACTTTCTTTTTTTTTTGAAAAAATGTTCCTCTTTTTTACGTACAAGTTTTAGTACATGTTACTTAATTCCGGTTTGGAAAAGATGTAAATGGAAAAAAAAAACCAGTTAGGGAAGCAATTTTCTTTTTTCTTCTCTTTTTCCATGATTGGATGAAAACATGGAAAATCTAGATTTTGTGTCATGTTGAAAAAATTCCAAAACATTCTCAAGATTAGATTAAAATCATTTTTAGACCATTAGAAACAAAATATCTTAATTTAGAATATTATGTTGTAAGAAACACTTAAGATAGCTTATTCTACCTTGTTTGACCATTATTTCATAAACAAAAACACACCTCATTGTATAGGATTTAATGATTAAAAATTTATAGATTGAAATCTCCAAACTAAAAAAAATGTCACTAAAAAGTTTAAGATAAAGACTTATTGCTCATGATTGATATGTTTATTTATTTATTTATATTTAACTCAAGAGAAAAATAAATATTTAGCTCATTTTATATATTAGAATTTAGTCCATGTTTGATAATATCTCAAAAATCATACTAAATTTTTTTCTAAGATAAGATTTGTAATTTAATCGTCTGCACTTTTACATGAATCCATTGTTTGGATACATTTCAACTACTACTTTTTAAACATACCATATTAATCAATAATCTTTCATATTGAAATAATATGAAAATATTTATGTTCTAGATGGCTGACTTGATTCAACTTCCCAAGTCTCTAAATTGATAACAATTTTCTTGTTCCACAACCTTAGATTCAATGCAAGTGAGTTGTTGGAGAGAGCTCGAAACGGGAGGATAGTGTTCGTCGGCGACTCCATCGGGAGAAACCAATGGGAGTCGCTGCTATGCATGCTAACACAGGCAGTTACAAACATTTCAACAATATATGAAGAGAAGGGAAAGCCAATAAACAAGCACAAGGGGTTTCTCACCATGAGATTCCAAGAATACAATCTTACAGTTGAGTATTACAGAGTTCCTTTTCTGGTTCTCATTGGCCGACCTCCTCAAAACTCGACCAATGAAGTTCGATCTGCCATTCGAGTCGATGAACTTCATTGGTTTTCCCAAAAGTGGGCTGGTGCTGATGTCCTGGTTTTCAATGGTGGTCACTGGTGGAATCAGTACAAGACTGTTAAAATGTAAGATTTTGTTCTTCTCAAGATTATTTCCTGCCAAAAATTTCTAAAACCAATCAGAAAATAAGTTTTCACGAACTAATCCTTGGTGAGCTGTTTATCTATATTGCGTATTTTCAAACAAACTTCAAAAAACGACATCCAAACGAGTTATTGTAACTACTCGGAACAACTACTCATTTTTAACTACTCAAAATAAGTCTTCATTTTTTATCATTCATTTCATTTCATTCATTTCTAACTATTCAAAATAATTATTCATTTCTAATCATTCATTTCTAACTATTCAAACTAACTCATTTTTAATCTTCATTTTTAACTATTCAAAATAACTCTTCATTTTAAATCTACATCCAAAAAATCTATAGTCTCATAACCCTCTTAAAATAAAAAAAATAAAAAAAATAAAAAAAAAATCACATCTAAACGAGTTTTTGTTTATAACTCCTCCATAAAATCTACATCAAACAACTATTACAAAAACCTAACTTTCTAACTATTCAAAATAACTATTTCATCCAAACCCCTCTAAAGTTTAGCTTGATCCTTATAATGACTCGTTACACACGAAAAATCTCAAACAAGATCAATATATGGATAATGATACGAGTTATTGAGAATTCTTCGATAAACCGTGACGATATAGCATTAAGATTAACCAAAAACAATAACAAATTAGTAACAAAATGATGAAAGAACGACCAACCCAGTGTATTTAGAGCACCAGTTCTCTTCCTTCCCCTTACATTATTTATACCCACAAGGACCTTCCTCCCCAACAAAATAAAACACCAGAACATTAGCTAATTGCCCCAACCCAAAATACCTATTTAAACATGAGCAAAATTTGCCAACTTTCAGTGAGGTACCTTATACATACTTCCCATCCATTTGTGGGGAAAATAATGTTCCACATCTACAATTTATCATTCCTCTCACATTAGTCAAATATTTTATATATACATAATTACATTACTTATGTAGCATAATATTATCCACACAAATAGTGAGGAGTACGTACGAGGTACCTTTCGAGAAGTTGGCAAGTTTTTATCTGTAGAACATATAGAATGATTTGAGTTCTAAGGGAAGAAAATAAATGCAACCATTGCAATGAATAATACAAGTCTTGAGACTGCCATTCCTATATCCATAAATGGGAAAATAACTAAAAAAAGAAATCCATTTTTGTTTCAGGGGTTACTATTTCCAAGAAGGTGGGAAATTGAATAAGAGTATGGATGTAATGGAGGCATTTCGGAGGTCACTGCAGACATGGAAGCGATGGGTGGAGAAAAAATTGGATCCAAACAGAACTCATGTCTTCTTTCGTAGCTATTCTCCTGTTCATTACAGGTAAGTTTTATTGTCACAAAATCTTTTGCGGTTTATCAGAAGTTAGCAATGGTTAGTATTTGCCAACAAGAGCACTAACTCAGTGACATCAATGTACACCTGACTAATGACTATGATGTCACGGGTTCCTTCCCAATCTTTGTAATCTAAAAAAAAAACAATGGTTAGTGGTTTTGTGAAACAAGCTTTTGACACAAAAACTTGCAGGGGTGGAACATGGAGTGAAGGAGGTCATTGTGTCACTGATATAGAGCCAGAAAGAGACTACACAAAGCTGAAAGATGAACCAGAAAACAATATTTTCATTTCAGATGTAATCAAACAAATGGATTCTGTAAAATATAAAGTTCAGTTCTTGAATATTACATATTTAACAGAATTCCGAAGGGATGGTCATCCTTCGAAGAATCGTGAGCCCGGCACGCCTGCTAACGCTCCACAAGATTGTAGTCACTGGTGCCTGCCCGGAATACCAGATACGTGGAACGAACTTGTTTATGCTAATCTATTGTCAAAAGGATTTAGAAAGTAGGGCTAAGCGCGTCAAAGAGAAAAATAACTAACCTCATGTTTAGAACTCTAATTTCCATAACCATACAAAATGCAAGTTGCTTCAGTCTGCTTCTTGCTCCTCAGTGTTGTCATCTGAGTTCACTTCACTAGTTTTCATTTCCTTGACTTTCTCAAGCTGCCTCAAGAGATTCAACCTTTCTTGTCCATATGTAGATGGTATCTATCCACAACATTCATTTCACTCTTAATATACATAAGAAATAAAAATAAAATCCAGTAATGAAACTGTTAAGCACTCTAGGAAGCCATACCAAGGCTGGAACATATCTCTGTATAGCAGCTAGCATAGCTGCATGTCCAACTGCAGTAACCTGAAGTATGAGTGAATGCATCACAAGAAATCAAACGAAGCCTGTATATCGAAAAAACATGTTTCTATTCGTTGTATAAAGATGCTTATTTTTCTACACTAAAAAACTACAGCACGACAAAGAAAATTTTAAACAATCTGGTAGAATTCAAAGGAAAGAAATACATGTTCGTTGATATAATTAAATTTACCACAACCCACCAACTTAAGCTTTTGGATTGATTAGTGATTTAACATAATTCAACATGGTATCAGAGCAGGAAGTCCTGAGTTCGAGCCCCAACCGTGTCATTTAATCCCCAATTAAAATTGAATTCCACTTGTAGGGAATTTCTCAAACTTCAAAACCTACAAGTGAAGGAGGGTGTTGGTTGATATAATTTACCTCAACCAACCAGTTTAAGCTTTTAGATTGATTGGTGGTTTAACATAATTCAACAATACATAATGACTAATTTGGTGAACAGTTTTGTTGAGTTAGGATAAATCACCAATCAACCCAACAGCTTAAGCTAATGGAATGGGACAAATTTAATTATATCAACTAACAAGTTTCCTCGTCTAAGAGTGAGAGAAACAATAATGGTGGGTCTCCCTAATAAGTTTGAACTAGAGTCTTGGTTCATATTGCTGACAAAGTTCACAAGTTACGAACTCGAGAGCAAGAGGGTTTGAGTAGCATGAAGTTGAAGAGATGGATCTCATGACCGACTACCTATTTCATTTTACTTCTTCAAGAAGAGGTCGAGAATCTTTGTCGTCTTGGGGGGAAACATGGCTCGAGGAAAACTCCTCGGATAGGAGGAAAAAGGCATGAATAGCGGATTTGAGAAATTTGTTGTATTTTTTTTTAGTTTAGAGAAATTTATTGTTATTGCTCAAGATATTCTTTAATAGCTATTCCACATTAATTTCTAGAAGAAGCATCCCGTGTAGTTGTTGGAAGTAGGAATGCTTCCCTTTGCTTATTTCATTTGAATATTAATAAATGATACTAAACCATCACAAATCATGTCATCATGAAGTAAACAAATTAGCCTGATTAATGAAGTGACGATAAAGAAAAAACTAATCATACCAACCACGATAACTAATTCAAATATGTAGAGCAATGAAACGTACTGGAAGAAGCATCAATACACCAATTGGAACAACAGATGCTACGTCAGTTAGGGTTCTTCGTAGGGCTTCCTTTTCTTTCCCAGTCAACTCGTCTCCCCCCATAACTGATCTCCCAAGCAATCCCATCGCAGCGGACACGTCAATAGCTAACAGTTGGGTGCCTTGCCATACATCCTGCCAATCAAATAATCCCTCCATCATTGACATTATGCATAAGCCGAGGTAGATAAAGCACTCCGTCATACTAGAACACCACGAAAAAGTGAAAAAACAACAACATAAATGACTAAGGCTAGATGGTGACAAGTATTGCAGGTTGATGGTTGAGGTTTACTTCCAGAATTCCATCAAATATTTTTAAGTTACTAAAGTTAATATGCATATTGGTCTCCTCAAAAGTTGAGATAGCATGTAGCACTAGCACCCACGAGATTTTTATGTACATGTTGCAAGGAATATGTAGGCCTTGCTTATAATCAAAAATATTTTAATACCCAAGATGGTCATCATTGAAAATAGGATGAGAAACGGGCTAGACGGTTGTACGATACTCATACCGTGCTGGTTTCCTTTAGCTTGTCAATAGATTTTTCAATAATATCGTCTTTCTTCTGAGTTGGCACTAGTCGACTATTCTCAGTTTTGGGGAAACTACTGGGAGCATTATCTGTATCCTTTGGATCCTGGAGAAAGAAAGATATATGTGATGAGTTAGTAAAACAGGGGGGAAAATCTCAAATGTAATGAAAAGTCTAGATGTCTCAAATGTTTGTTCTCTTAATATTCCATTGAGTGGGAATAAACAATGGGATATCGTCGAAGATCTTGGAAAGAATACTTGACTGGTTATGAAAAAATATTTACAATGAGAGTCTATGGTGTCCTAGTTAGGTAAGGATGGCAATACATTCAGTTTATTTTGTTGAACCCAAAGTTTTTGGTCATGTTACACATCTAGGGAAATGTTCAACGCTATAGGAAGTCACAAGAATGTATTGTTATTGTAGTTACATGCCCAAAATTGTGCACATCAATTGCCAAAAAGTAAAATGAAGCAACTAAAAGAAGTCCAGCTAAGGAGTTTCTAAGAAAGTAAGAAACTTCTTCTGGACTTGTTTAATTTCAAGAGAAACTAAAAAATTCCGAAGAACAAGATGTTAAATTTGAACATTGATCCCACATTGAAAAAGTGAAGAGACTTCCTAACATTTATAACATAGTTAGATTATTCTTCTCATTACCAATTGGTTTTAAGATGGAACCACATACTATCTAATATGGTATCAAAATCCATTAAACCAAAATAGGTATTCGGTCAAAAACATAAAATTGGGATTCGGTCCAAGAATGGTTAGCCTAAAGTAGCATCATCTCGAGGAGACATGTCAAGGATTCTACATTTAAAAAGGGAAGAAACCTCCTAACATTTATAATAGCCTACTCCAGTCGAGATGGAATCTCATACTATCTAATAGTATTAACAGCTTTGTTACTTCGGAAGGGGAGAAGCAATAGAATAGTGGCATACTTAATAATGTACCTCATCATTTTCTGATTCTTCAGAGCTGATCTGTACCCGTTTTTCAAGTTCAATTAGTTCATTTCGGAAAAGTTCAAAACGATGGAATTCATTCAATTCTGTGTCTGTTACATCTATATCAGAAGTTTGAGGTCCAATGCTGTCTTCCTGCATTCGTAAAATGGTACTTCAATATATCACAATTAAGAATGTAGATCTGGCCACTTTAATATCTCAGTGGCATAGTTTTTTATAATGTTTCCGATGGGATTGTAACTTATCATTCATCAATGAAGGTTTCCGTTTCCTATAAAAAAAAAATGTAGATTTGGCCACGAACTATAAGCTTCAAATTCTGGACCTATTTTCCTTAAAAGAACAAAATACCCCAATGTGCCTTCAGATTTTATAAAACATGTCTAGGCAAGTGTTTAGGTATCCTTCTACATATGATAATTGATAATGATGACTACACGTGACATGCACTTTATTTCCTCATATCAGGAACAATAATCATCTTATAAATTTTTAATTTTATTTTATAAGAAAAAGATCTTCAAAATTTTCGTTTTCAAAGCTAATAGGAAGAAGAATTCAAACATAAATACAATTGCAATTTTCACAATAAGAGATTTTAAGTTTTTTCAGTTAAAGAAATAGCAATCATTCATACTTACGTGTAGCATATAGCATAACTGCAAAATGATTATCAAGCAAAGTATATGTTAGCAAAAATTCTAAATACAAGAATATTGCTTCCTCTCAAGATTGAAGCTTAGAACTCCTAAAAGATAACTCACATTAGTAGCTCAAAGGAAAATTTATCAATGAATTATAATCCATATCATTGTAGGAACACATCAATGAACTAATAATACAATACAATACAATACAATACAATACAATACAAAAAAAAAAAAAAAAAAAAAAAGGTGTGCAACTTTTGCCTTTACAAATTCGACAAACACATTTTTATGCTTTATGGTACAACAATGACAATAGATTGTGAACACAAAAACACATCAAATGAATGCCAAAAACCTAATTAAATTCGATAAACAGTAATAAATATAAGGAGACATACTGATTCATTGAGGCCTGACTCAGGATCAGGTTGCCAAGTAGAAGGGACCAAAAAGTTCCATACTCCACGAGATCTACCAAAAATAAAATATTTATATTTTTAAATAAGGTAAAAAGCAACAGAGAAAGAAAGACCCAAGTGCTGATGAAAAGGGAAAAGGCGAAAGTGTAGTCATTGAAATGTAGCTTCTCAAATTCAGGTAGGATGTTCTTGCCTGTTGCTCGTGTTGATAACTGTCTTAACCATCTTTTTATTTTTTCTTTTCAGATATTCACGTTTGTTGCTACTGGATGACTGTCCTAGACTTTCATCATCTTCCTGAAATCAAGTACAAATACTCAAGAATGATGATTCGGAAACTGTACGTTCTGTTAGCATCAATACAAGATGCAAATATGAGCATAACAATAGAGAATAAAAAAATTCTAGTTTTCAATAAAAAAAAATCACAGTAGAGAATAAACGAATAAGAGAAACATATCATCTTTGGCTCAATTAAAACCGCATGAAACAAACAATGTACTAGAAGTATAATGATGTGCAGTGTTTTAAAAAGCGCAAGGTGCACTAAGGCACAATGGCCCTCTGGAGCTTGAGCCGCAAGGCGCACCAAAAGGCGAGGGCTTTTTTACTTAAGGCACACTATATAAAAAAACACAAAAATATTATATATGTATATACACAATAAAAAAAATACTTTTCATGGACATAAATGAAGTTTTAACCAAGAACAATATATAAAACATACATAATATTCAACTATCAACCTTCACGTGCTTCGAATGACCTAGACGCGCGCCAGATGCGCCTTTTAAAACATTGATGATGTGAGATCGACATTGCAAGCTCTTGCAGGCTTAACAGTTGATAAGGTTTTAATTCTTACTGACTTTGATGGTTTTTTGAATGATATTCATGAGTTTTATCTGTTACGACCTAACTTTGGAAAATTTTGTTCCAGTTTCTTATGCACATTCACCAGCTTTAATTTAACTGAAAGAGAGACTTGAGAAAGAACACACTAAAATTTTGTTATAATCATGTACATAAGGATAAAATATAGTACACTCATGCTACAATGAATGCGATTATACGACTCTCCACGTTAAATCTTGTGGACACCAAGATTTGTCGTATACAATTTACTTCAATATGTTCAATTTGATGATAGAATAATATAATGGATGCAATAGGAAAGAAAACTTGATTGTCCAACCTAAGATTTGAGCATAAGTTCTCTTACTCTTCCATCCTACTAGATTACCTCTAATAAATATATTATCTCAAAATGGATGATCTATTCAATCCTATAAGATTACCTTTAATGAGTTCTCTCTCTACCATCCTCTACTAGATACCATAAATCCTCTTGATTATCTTATCCAAAAAAAATCCTTCTTAATTAACATCCAGAAAAAACTTGTTCAAATACTCATTCTTACAATTATTGCAGGATATTTTAACAAACAATAACTAAGCATATACAGATCTTTTACCATTGAGTTCAGGAGCACGCCGTAATCATTGAGATAAATGAAATACCTGCTGAAGAAAAGCTGTTTTTGCTCTGAAAGATTCCTCCAGAAATTCAGCTTCTTTCTTTAGTTTCCTTATTTTCTCAAGGTCGGAACAAGCAGCTTTTAAATGTTCTCTTCCAGAGTTGGTACTTGATAGATGCAGTTCTTGAAGCAACTGTTCCAGTCGTTTCAATGCTTCTTCAACACTTTCCAAAGCCTAAATTATCAGAAGCATTCAGTAAATTCCCAAAAAGGAACAGAAAAACCGAAGGAAAATTTTAGGATAGGCAGATATCATGAATTATGTTTCTTCATTTTTTCATCATATACTCTGGCAATAAATTCTTGAAAACATTTGGACGTTTATTGGTCAGAGATATCAAGAATAATATAATATGTAAACCATCGTGGGTTGACCTGATGATGAAATAAAGACCTTAAAAATCTAGAGGTTATAGATTCGATTTATGGTAGTCACCTACTTGGGACTTTATTTTTTTATGAGTTTCTTTCTTTTTTTATTTGATATCTGTGAGTGTCTAGAGCAGTTTACGCGCATTTTGACTATTCTCAAGAGATAACTTAACCCAGCGGTTGTCTTCTGAGAATAGTCAAATTGGGCATAACCTAGTCGGGTAGGTTAATAAAGCTTGCATTTTTATTTGCGTCTTGAGCCTAAGCTCCAATAGGCAATTGCGCCTTATTGAAGGCCAGTATCACTATTTTTTTTTGCAGTGTTTTGAAAAGCGTGCCTAGGTGCATGCGGTAAAGTGTATTGAGGTGTCCTCAGTACAGATGCGCACACTTCACTGCTCTTTAAAGCTCCCATATGAACTTTGTTTTTTCAATAATAGACAGATGAAAACTTATGCCAAGTTCATAAACTAATAGATTTCACTAGTCACTCCTTTTCATCGTATAAGAAGCTTGAGTCCGTGCATAACTAACTTGCACTTAATAATATAGTTGCATTTATATTTTGATCCTTAAAGTTAACTAAACGTGGAGATATTAAAAGTCATGGTCCATGGATGTATTCTTTCATTTTCTTCGACTGAAATCTCGGTTTCTCACCAAAACAGTCACGAATATATTGTTGAGTGAAATTTGTTTTACAAGAGAGAAAAAGATCTAATCTGAAGTGTTATCAAAACAGAACAACCAATCAACCCAATCAACTCAAAAGCTTAAGCTGATGGGTGATAGCTGTTAACATGGGCTATTAAAATTTCACTTGGGTGATGGCTGTATTAAGATATTGCATATTGTTGAGTGATGTTAAACCACCAATCAACCCAAAAGCTTAAGCTGATGGGTTGGGATAAATTTAATTATATCAACCAACACATATGAAATGAAAAACAATATCCTCAAAAGAAAACCTTGTCAAAGGATTCAGTTTCACGCTCAATGGATGAAGAATTACTTGATCCAGTCTTTTGAACAGAAATATTGGTATTTCTCTCTAGCATCTCCTTCCTGAAAGACATTCTGGGTAGGTTAAAAGGGAAAAAAACACTTGCTACTTCAAGAATTAGATTAAAAATCCAATGGATACAAAATTATTAATTCCTCAAGACAAAAACTAGAAACAAACAAGGAGATAAAAAAAAAGTGAAAGAGGATCATCAGGAAGTGACAATCCTATCTTCCAATAGGTGAAGCATAATGGGTTGACCTAGTAGTCAAATAAGGGCCTATAAAATGAAGGAGATTATGGGTTCAATCTATGGATTCCACCTACTTAAGAATTGATTTCCTTCGAGTTACTTTAACAACCAAATATAGTATGATCAATCAGTTTTCATGTGAGAATAGTTGAAGTGAACGTATGCGGGTTCAACTACTCACAGATATTTAGAGAAAGAAATTGAATTTTGTGGAGAATCAATTGGAAATGATTAAGAGTAAATAAATGAAAGTAGAAACAATAAAATATAACCAATTAGCCTCGCAATGAAGATTTTTTAAAAGGAAAAATAAAACAAAGGATAAACCGGCAATCCCAAAGTGCTAACATGATGCACAATTTGTTCTTTTCCACCAAGAGCGAATTTTCTTTATTTCTTTCTCACCTTTTTGGGCTAAGAAACCGATAAAGATTTTTTATTTTTTAAAGAAAGATTAACAACATAGGGGTAGGGACTGAAGTAGACAGAACTGGTCTTCCAATCTATTATAATCATTTTAATAGTTTCCACCCTAAAATATGCCCCAGCCATATTTTAGGGTGGAAACTATTAAAATGAGGTGTACATTATTTTAACCCACTGATTTGCTACACTGAGTCATGCGTAGACAAAGTTTAGTCAAGAAAAATTTGTGTGGTCGTGCATGTACATAACTGAGAGAAAGGAGATGGCGTCAACTTACTTCAAAATACCCATTTCTTCCATGTATGCTGCCAACTTGGTATGCCTAACATTCAAAGGAATTGGTTTAAGTGATAAGATCTTGTTGAGTTATGTTAATCAACTAACAATCCCCCTCACTTGTAGGCTTAGAAATTTGAAAAATGCCCTACAAGTGGAATTTAATTTTAGTTGGAGAGGAAACGACTTGGCAAGAATTCGAACTCAGAACCTCCTAGTCTGATACCATGTTGAGTTATGTTAAACCACCAATCAACCCAAAAGCTTAAGCTAGTGGGTTGGGGTAAATTTAATTATATCAACTAACACATTCAAATGTAGCTAACTAATGAAATTTCATATCAGCCATGCTTAGAGAGGGAGAGAGTTCAATTACCCTACAGATAGAAATTTAGCCGCCTTGACATTTGAAGGGTTCTCCAGCCACTTACTGTATTTGATGAAGCACCCAATCCAATGAGCACAAACAACTAATGCTTGGGGGATCGCTTCAACATTTGGAGGGCCTTCTCTTTTGGGCGTATGGCCATGAGCCTGTTTTATATAGCCAGGATTGCTTGGGTAAAATGGTAGCCAATCTAACTCTTCACAAACTACCTGAGGAGTTCAAAATCTATCATAAATCCATCCTTAATGAACCAAAATTTCATTATACTATCGAATGCGAAAAATGGGTACTAACCTCCACATATAATTGATAAGAACTTATTGATGAAAGGTGAGGATAATATAAGACGCTCCCCCCTATAAGGTACCTGCATTAGAACAAGAAGCTATATACACAACCAACACTTGAAAACCAGCACAATATACTTCGAGATACCCTCAACGCATACCTGATAAAGCTTCCGAGAGAATCGTCTAAAACGTCAAACCCATTAGCAGAGAGAAAAGACTGCGTGCTTCTTCCCAAGGCTATAAAAAACCCAAATATAGCCAAATCTTTCTCCAAAACCTGCATAGAATTGAGATTACATGGGGGGATCATTAATATTTTCTATTTTCAGCTACAATGTAATCAAAAGTTTGAATGATTAAAGAAAGGGGAGCGAAGAAAGGATATTCCCCCAACTTAATCGAATTCAACCCTAAAAGAATGTACTCAATGTAGATGATTGATCCTCCTCGAAACAACATGTTAAGTCGTGAAGTCACTGTTCTAAGTACTTCTTATTCCAAAACTTCATCCCTTTTGTAGTATTTGTAATGCATAGTAGTTGGAAGTCCAATAAATGTCAAAGACAAGGAAATCTCTTAAAGTACACTAAAAAACTCCAGGATCTCAATTCCATCATAATCTAACAAACGAACAAATTTAGGTACTACAAATTGTAGCGTCAGTTAGAAGGAAAGTTCAAGGTGAATTAGGGTCAACCAACAACAAGATAATGTGTTAATCCTACAAAATTGTATTTCAACAAATAACCTCCTATTAACATTTTTCATTAACTTTACATTCAATAAGTTAGCTATAGAAGTTGCGGTCCCACATTCAATGCTGACATCAATATTCTGGTATTGTTTCATAGGTCTAAACTAATTTGCATTATGTACACAAAAAACTGTAACAAAATTCAACAAATCAACTTTAGGAGGGGTAAGATCTACAAGTGTTGCTCTAAGATTTTAGAAGGTAAAACCGTAAAAGTAAATAGTGTCGACCTCGATACTTTCTGATGTAGTTAATCTGGACCATATTCTTTCTCTATCTATAGCTTGCTGTAGCTGCTTCTGTACAAGATCAACCCAGAAAATTACTTCTTCTGCACCCAAATCATTTTTTACTCTGCAAGCAGCCGTTCTAGAGCCAAAATGAACAAGGAATTCTCGACGCAGACCAATGCTCTTTATGGATTGAAAAGCTTCAGAAATAGGAACATATTCTACCAGCAAGTCCATCAATCTACCAGATATCTCCAAAATTATAGAAAAAAACTGTGGGCAAGAAACTTTAGCTGGCCCGAGTTTCGTGATAGCAGCAAAACAAGCCAATGCAAGCATGAGGAGCGACACGTCACTTGTACTGCCAGAGCCCACAGGTCTGCCAAATGAAGCAAACAAATTTTCCATAACTTCTTCACGTATGAAAAATATCAGAAACATTCACGATTAACTAATGAGATACATACAATGCAGTTGCGGCAGAGAAGCGTGGATCTTGTTCAAAATAATTAACAAATGATGTTATCACCATCGGGATTTGCTGGGACCAAAACAAATCATAAGCTTCTGGTTGCTTGGCTAACAGTTCATCTCTGATTAAGCTCTCCAAGGGAGCAGATTGGCGTAGTAAACTGCAAAAGTGCAGGATTTGTGATGCAAAAGTGCAAAAGTGTAGATCCCTGGAATCGGATTGTAATCCCCCCTCCCCCAGTTTGTACTCAAAAAAAAAAAACAATTGATGCCTTTAATTATGAGCAGCAGGTAGAAGAGTAAATCAATATCAAACCCACTAACAATACCATCTAATCATGGATATCAGAAAACTATGAAGAACAATAATAAAGTACATGTCTTTTAAATATAAAAAGAATAGAGAGAAAATATAACTGTGTTTTGAAGTGCAGCTGCATTTGTTATTGCAGAATTACGTCCAATTCCGTTGGTTGCATATCTAGAATTGTATAATAATGAAAAATCCACGTAATAAATAGAGGATACGTAAAACAAAATCAAGAAGCTCAACCTATCATATTTTAAATGTACACAAGGCTTATTTTAACTTCTCAAACCACAAGGCTAATCGAGAGATCCTCTCGTAGTACTTTAGAAAACCCGAAATTCAAGACTAATATAATTAATGTGTCCTTAAATTGGTATTCAAATACCAGTTTACTAATAAAAATTACTTTTTTAAAAAATGTGGGCCAGCCGGAATCATTTCCAGGAAAATGTTCTCAGTCATACGAGACACTCTGCGTGAGAAAGGAAAAGACATTATATGGTTCAATATGCTTGACCAATCCTAAACGAAAGGCTGGAGAAATATTACCTCCTCTCAACAAAAACATTGACATCTTTGTCTCTACTATCACCACGAGATGAAATTTCACTAGCTGCTTGCAACAAAGAATACACAGAGGCCTGTAAATAATACTCCCTTTAGATAACAGAAATAATGTTTGAGATTGAAATATCTATTGACATCAAAATTGTTCAGCTGTTGGGAAGAGAGTTTCAAAAAACCCTACAATATTGAGGTACTTAGGAAATTCTAGCAGCATCCAGCATGTACCTTGCTCTAAGTTGTATGTATCAATTCTTTCAAATGTTTTTTTTATAAGAAACACTTTCATTGATTAATGAAATTTACATTAAAAAAAAAAAAAACACACACAAAACAAAACAAACAAACAAACAAATGTTATTGGTCGTGTTTTAAGGGTGTCATAAGTAAAGAAGTGTCGTCTTGATTTAAAATAGTTGAAATGTATGGGAACGTTCAATTATAATTAAAAGAAGAAAAAAAAACATGATGACTGTCTGTACTATGTCTACATCCATATTTCATATATATGGTATTATATTATCAAGTGTAGCTCATTAGGGATCATAAGAGATGTAATTTACTATTTATTTAAGAAAATGAGAAGGGATGGATAAAGGGAAGGTGAAGCATAAGTTAGTTGTACGTGTAAAGGTCTAGATATTAGTTATTACCTGATAAGAAAGCGACTTAACCCATGCATTTCTGTCTATGCCAAGCCAAGTTGTTGAGAACCAAAGCATTTTCGAGGACGCGATGTGTTCTTTAATAGCCAACTCAAAAATTCTTGCAGCATCATGCAGAGATTGGACAAGGCCATCATTATAATCTTGATTCCGCGAGTCATCTAATCGAGTCCTCATTTTCCCAACATCAGAACTGGTGCTTGCTTGGGGACTCCCATTGACAGTTACACTTTCATCGGCTGAAGCACGGGGCGAGAGGTTTCTTTGTTTGCAAAGCTGTAAATAGCTTTTCCTATAGCCTATGAAACTATGATTGAGATTACTGTCATTCTTATCTGATAAAACAGCTCTTATAAGGCATCTCTTCTTTGAATTACCCCAACTGGTTAGTAGACCATCCAATTGAGCAGCTCTTTTGCACAAAAGATAAGTGGGAGTTGGATTATATGGAAACCATGGAGTTGAGGAACTGAGGACATGAGACAAATCAAAGTTAGCCAAAACAAAAATAAAGGATAAACAGCACAAAAATATTTTATTTGAAACAAGGGTAACCACGCCAGTCCTTAAGCCAAGCACCAAAGACATCAAAGGAGTAAAACAGCACAAAAATATTTAAAAACAGCAAGAAGTTCTTATTAGTTATTACCATTTTATTCATACAAGAAAGATATAACCACGTGAAGAAATTACAAAAGGACAAAGATACTGATTTAAAAAGCAGAAAATATTGTCTGCTAAATATTAAAAGTAGAGCCAAAACTCGTAGACTTTGAGCCATGTTTATTTAGGGTATTTCTCTTAAAACATCAATCAGCAGAGGGAACTCATTTCTTAACTTTAGATGTGTTGGTTGATATAATTGAATTTACCCCAACGATCGATAATTCAACATGGTATCAGAGCAGAAAGTCATGTGTTCTCCCATTCCGAGTCATTTCATTCCCAGTTAAAATTGAATTTGAATTCTACTCGTTGGGCAATTTCTCAAATTCCAAAACCCACAAGTGGGGGGAGTGTTGGTCTTGGTCGATATAGTTAAATTTACTCCAAACCATCGACTTAAACTTTTAGGTTGATTGGTGATTTAACATCATTGAACAAACTGACAACCAATAGACTAAATCATCAAACCTAACCCAACTCCCAAATATTCCTAATCCATTCAATTAACAATCAAACCATGCATCTAAAATTTAAAAAACAGAGTCCCACCCTTTGTATTCCATCAACTAGAACACTATACAACTAAAATATATATATATATATATATATATATATATATATATATATAAATATATATAAAAGGAATAATCTAAAAATACATAATTTAAAGAACAATAAGAACCCACCTAAAAATGGATGAAATGAGAAACCCAGAAGAGAAATAAGAAATGAAAGGATGATGAGTAAATGATGATGGTATGTACCTTGAGGGAAGACGGAATTCAATCGCCATACAAAACAGAGAGCTTAAGAGAAATTGGAGTTAAGCTCATCAAAAAAGAACGTCGAAAAAACTGAAAATCAAAAGAAGAAGAAGAGTTATCCGCGTATGCGTGGAGAGGGAAATGGACACGACGATATTGAATGTTTAGGGAAAAACACAAAATGCTGTTTTATCTTGTTTGTGCCCACTAATATGCCAATGAAGCTTTTTGGGTTATCCACCCCTACAAATAAACCATTCAAGTTGGTGGCGTAGTTGATTATTTTGTTTAGCATTAATTAACTTCAACTCTATAATCACGAATTTAAGTTCAAAATTGATATTTGTCTCTCGTATTATTTTATAGCAGTTTAGCTATCTATAGTTTGTTGGTCTTATTCCTCCAATTTGTATTAATAAACAAAAATAAAACATTTGATAACTATTTAGTTTTTATTTTTGATTTTTGAAATTTAAGTTTATTCTTACTCAAATTTATTACTGTTTCACCTTTCTTATAATGTATTTATCTTTTCTTAAGAAAATACGTGAATGCTAACCAACTTTCAAAAACAAAAACAAACTTTTGAAAGCTACTTTTTTGGTTTTGTTTCTACAAATATAAAGTAAGATATAGATATCTAAGTAGGAAAAGTATATGGTAAGATAGTTGTTGTAACCTTAAATTTCAAAAACTAAAAACAAATAACCAAATGATATCAAATTAGGTCTCAAGATTCCAATTGATTTTTCTTCACTTATACTCTAGGGGCGCCAACGGTCGTACACACGATTTTGTTGTAGCATAAGCTTTCTTTTTTTTTTTTTTTGCATAAAAATAGGTGATTTTTGTAAAACTACCAAAATATTCACACTTTCATCAATTTTTTGTCGATAAATTCGTTAATAGCCTTCAAGCAGTCTACTAATATATTCAATCAATTCAGAGATAAATTCAATAAATTTGTTAATAATATTTAATCAGTTTATTAATAGATTCAATCAATTCATCGATGAATTTAGTTCACTCAAAAAAGATAAGATATAAATTTTAAAAGATGAGATGAGAATGTGTAATAAATGAAATATTTAAAGAAAAATGCTATAATTATTATACTTGAGTTAAAAATTGTTACAGATAGCATTTTCTATATTCTTTTTTTCTATGGAAATGCATGAAGATATGTTCTTTTCTTTTTTACAAGTTTTAAATTGAGGAATATTTAAATATTGTGCACCTGCCAAGGTGGCAAAATATTAGTCTTAATTTTTTTAATTTTTTTTAAAATTAATAACAAAATATATGGCTAAAATTCTGCCACATTGGCATACTGTCAAGGCAGCCTTAATATTACTCTTTTAAATTATGTTTAAAAGTACCAAGATTTTTTTTCTTTGAGAAAAACAAGTACTATGTCTTGGTTTTTTCAATAATTTTAACTAAAAATAATCAAATTATTTTAACATAAGCCTTCATCTATTTTTAAACCCTGGCCTGCTATCCATTTTCTTTAAATTATATGAAAGCAGAAAAATCTAAATTTTGTTGTAAATGATCTAATCATAAATAGTACATTATCGCAGTTAAACTAGGTTCTTATTTTAGGCTTCTATTTAATTAGAAACCTTTATATTGTTTTTTTCAATTTTATTTCTAAAATTAATTTTATTAAAATATTAAATCTATTTTTCTAGCCTTTACTTGTTATCGGTAGCTTTAACTAATGAAGACAAAAAAAAAAAAAAAAATTCTTATCATTTTTCAAGGAGGGTACATGAGTTGGGTTGACAATGCTACATTTTTGGTTTTGTTTCTACGAACATAGGATAAGATGTAGATATCTAAGTAAGAAAAGTATAGGATGAAGAAGTTGTTGTAGACTTAAATTTCAAAAACCAAAAACAAATAACCAAGGCCCCGTTTGATAACCATTTCGTTTTTGGTTTTCTGTTTTTGTTTTTAATATTTTAAAAACAAGTTCGTTTGATAACCAATTTTAGATTGTGTGTTTAAAATTCTAAAAATATTTTTAAAATATTAAAAGAATTATAAAATTTAAAAAAAGAAGTTTTTAAAAACAAGGTTTTGTTTTTATTTTTAAAAAAATATCAAAGAATCAAGAATAAATAGTAAAAAACTAAATAAAACCAAGTAAAATGTGAAATGTGAAAACAAAAAACAGTTATCAAACATGTTTGTTAATTTTTAGTTTTTAAAAACAGAAAACTGAAATGAGTTATCAAACACGTACTGTTTTTATTTTTCAAAACAAAAATCAAAAATAAAAAACTAGAAACAAAAAATAAAAAACGAAATGGTAATCAAACGGACCCAAAATAATATCAAACTAGGCCTCAAGATTTCAGTTGATTTTTCTTCACTTATACTCATAGGGGCGCCAACTGCTGTACACACGATTTTGCTGTCACAATAAGCTCTTTTTTTTGCATAAAAATAGGTGAATTTTGTAAAACTAGCAAAATATCCACACTTTGATCATTTTTTTGTGGATGGATTATTTAATAGCCCTCAAGAAGTTTACTAAAAGATTCAATCAATTTAGAGATAGATTCAATCAATTTGCTAATAATATTTAATCAGTTCATTAATAAATTCAATGATGAATTTAGTTCACTAAAAAAAGGATAAGATATAAATTTTAAAAGATGAGATGAAAATGTATTATAAATGAAATATTTAAAGAAAAAGGCTATAACTATTATATGTGACTTAAAAGTTGTTATAGATAGCATTTTCTATCTTCTTTTTTTCTATGGAAATGCATGCAGACATGTTCTTTTCTTTTTTACCAATTTTAAATTGAGGAATATTTAAATGCTTCCTTGGCAGCTGCAGGCAGCATGCATCTGTCAAGCTGGCAAAATATAACAAAATATATGACTAAAATTTTAAATTGAGGAATATTTAAATGCTTCTTTGGCAGCTGCAGGCAGTATGCATCTGTCAAGGTGGCAAAATATAATAAAATATATGACTAAAATTTTGCTACCTCGGCAACTGCATACTGTCAAGTCAATTTTTAAATATTCCTCTTTTAAATTATGTTTAAAAAGTATGAAGTTTTTTTTTTTTTTTTGAGAAAAAAAAATACTAGGTCTTGGTTTTTCAATAATTTTAACTAAAAATAATCAAATTATTTTAACATAAGTCTTCATCTAATTTTAAACCCGGGCCTACTATCCATTTTCTTTAAACTATACGAAAGCAGAAAAATCTAAATTTTGTTGTAAATGATCTAATCATAAGTCGTACATTATCACAATTAAACTAGGTTCTTATTTTAGGCCTCAATTTAATTAGAAACCTTTATATTTTTTTTTCAATTTTATTTCTAAAATTAATTTTGTTAAAATATTAAATCTATTTTTCTAACCTTTACCGGTTATCTTTAACTAATGAAAAGAAAAGAAAATCCCTATCATATTTTCTAGGAGGGTACATGAGTTAGGTTGAAGAAATTTTTTAAACCAATTCAAAAATTTGAGTTTGTCACTTTTCTAATCCAACCCTTCTTCATATTTTCTTTAATTTTTTTGAACACATATCGAGAGAGGGAGACAACTACCGATTCTCGAAATCGAACTTGTGACATTGATGTTGAACTGGTTTACAACCAAACAATAAAATCTCACCGACCCATTCGGTCAGTCATATTTTCCTTAATGAGTTATAGAAAATTAATGAAAAAGGTTCATATAAAATCCGTACAAAATTTAAGATCAAAATTACAATCCAGGTCACCCAAATATCGTTGAAAAACCAAGCAAATGCCCAAAAATTACAAAACAAAAAACTCATCTTTATGATAAATGAGCAGAAAATGAAATCCTGGAAACAATAAAACTTGGAAGGTGGAAGCAAAAGTTCCTAAAAGCCTGAACCAAATATAGAGCCAGCAATAATAATACCTCAAAAATCAAAATCAAAATCAAAATCAAAAGGAGAGCTTAAAGAACATCCAAACTCTTTATAATTTTACACTGAACAGACTCTACACTGGAACCCCACTAATTTTAGACATAATTCAAAGGGAGTTGAGTTGTATATACACATTTAATTCACACACAAATATGCCCGAATAAACCCGCCTCTCGCCCCCTTTGAACATACTCAAGAATGGTGCACCTTCAGCAGTGCTTGATAAAACTTATCGATAAATTGATCGTCCTAACACAAGAATAATCCACAGGTCAGTCAGTGCCTCGGAATTTAAGTATTTTCATAGTACATAAGCTCGCGTAATATGTAATTTGACTGGACAATGAAACAGATTAAATATGCAGTCAAAATGGCACACGGCTATGTATTTAACTTAAACTTTTGGGGTGATTGGTGATTTAACATAATTCAGACCTACTTAGTCGTTTTCCTTCTCAATTAATATCAATTTCCACTGATGGGCATTTTCAAAAGTTTCAAGCCCAGAAAGGAAGAATGGAGTGTTAGTCAATATAATTAAATTTATTCAGCCCCATCAACTTAAAGTTAACCAAAGATTTCTTTTTTTTTTTTATATATATATCCACATGACTGTACGGGCCAGCTTGTACGCACCACGGCTATTCTCACGGGATATACCAAGATCTTCAAACTCGATGATGGTTAACCCATTTAGATGTCAAGGAAGCCCATAGAAAATTAATTCCTACGGATGTGGCCACTATCACCTCTTAGTTTCAAGGCTCTCTTGACCATTAGATCACTATAATGGTTATAACATCACAGAGATGTTAGAAAAATTATTAGGCAACGGACATAAGCTGGTTAAATGGGCTGGAACTCTGGTCCTAACATAGGTAGCTTACCAACAAACCATACGAGAGCATAACTTTCTAAAGGTGAACCAAAACTACTGGTCATAATATTTCAAAAACAAAAGTGAGAAGGATACCTGAACAAGCATCAGAAGTGCATCACGAACTTTGTCCCTGCTAATAAGAGGCCCATCGTTGAGAGCGGGAGCAGAACCGGGTGTAAGTGAAGGCGGTGGATTAGGTGGTGGAAATGGCTGGAGCATTGGGGTCCCATATGGGCTCTGTAAATTAAGAGGATGAAGTGTAGGCATCGGCATGGACAAAGGCAAAGAGGGCCTCATTGGTGCAGATGAGAAAGGTGGAGGTGAAAAGAAAGATGAGGGCTTCACAAGATTAGTGACCTGATTAGCACTATTGTTTGGGTCAGGTGGTCCGTAAGGAGAGGTTAGAGACGTTGAAGCTACAACGGGAAAAGATGGCTGTGGAGTCAGTGCAGGAGATACAATATTAGGGGCAAGCAAAGAAGGAGGGTTTATAGCAGAAGCATGATATGGCTGCTGCCTTGAATCCGGTATATTTTGGGGATTGCTTCCAATATTTATAGCCGCCTACAGAAATTCCATCAAGGTCGATCGAATAAGAACAGCATTGCAAATGAAATAAACCACAATGAATAGAAAGGAAAGATTGGCAGAATGAAAAGGCATAAACACATAAATGTTCATAGTACAATTTGCTTTGTAGATATCATACCAACCAAGACGGTCGTTGACTCGTTGCTTGTAAGAAAATGGGAGTATTCCAAACATGGCTTTTCAGCATAAGGCAGAAAATGGTTTAAAAGAAAATGGTTTTCATTTCCATAATACCGTATACTTGCATCTTTTCCCTCCCTTCTTACTTGGTTGGGGTAGGCGAACGGAATGATAAATACAATTTTCACGGAGAGATGAAAGAAAGCACAAAAAAGAATCGGATAATAGTTTTTTTCTTTTTTTTTTATTCGTGACTGTCCAGGCCAGCTTGCGCGCACCTCGACTATTGTCACGGGGCATACCGCCTGACCCTAAAACATTTGGATGTCAAGGAAGCCCATAGAAAATTAATTCCTAAGTAGGTGGCCACCTGGATTCAACCGTTCACTTCTAAATTCCTCAAAGCCCTTTGACCACTAGGTCACACCATGATGGTTACAATAAAAGAAATTTTCATCAGAATTTGGTCCTCACACATTTTCTCACTTCTCTCTTCATTTACTATTATTGAGAGTCTGTTCCGGCTTCACAAATATGTTTCTTTTCTACAATTCTAACAAACAAGGTTGGATAAGAAAAGGTTTACAGTTTGATAGTAGCCAAAGTTCCATAGTATGAAGATTATCAAGTTCATGAAAATGAAAGCTACAAGCATTCCCGAAAAAAAATGCAACTAAAAGAATAAAAAGGACAAAGAAAAAAGGGACGAAGAGCACTGACACTAAAGAAGTTCACAAAGGAAGGATCTTCAGGGGCATCCGTGACAGTAGAGGGTGGTGCTGAGGGCTCCAGTGGTCCTTCGATCACTGACATAGATGGCACTGCCTCGAGCTCCTCAAAATCGCTGAGTAGGAAAATAAACAAAAAACAGTTTTAGAAAAGTAGATAACTAGTTAGATCCAGAACTCAAAAATATCCAAGACAACCTGAAAATTTGATATTATATAACAATATAAATCCAACAGTTAATGCGTCACACTGCTTAACTCATGATTGAACAAGGGAAAACTCTGAATCCTAATAATCTAAAACCAACAGGCAACCCTCCATTTGGGTACCTCTATTCTTCCATTTAATAAATTAATACTTTTTTTTGTAAACAAGGGTAATCACGTCCGTCCCTAGGCCAGGCACCAGGAGACATCGAAGGAATAGAGGCACGGGAGGTGTCTACAAATTAATGTCACAGGTGAGTTTCGAACCTGGAACCTTAAGGGGAGCATACATTCAAAACTCAAGTCTTCAACCAACTACGCCACCCCTTGGGGACATTTAATAAATTAATACTTGATAACCCTTGAAAAGAATTGTGGACCATGGTGTGAAGTTGAACACCTCCCTATGGGTGTCTGTAACCTAAGAGTTATGTGGTTATCCTATGACACACATTCTCAACCATTAGAGCCTTTTTTATAAGATTACTTCCTAGCTGACTGAATAGGCTCCTTTTGCATTGGGCTCTCTATTTCTATCGCTCTCTTGGATTCTTTCATTTATCTTATGTAGACTTGGTTTTTAATTTGGAAAAATAATGCCTCTCAATAATCCAATCAAATAGGCAGAAACATGATATGGAAAGGTACAATAAATGTTTATGAGTATAGAAACTTAAATGTTTCAATGCCATTGGGTTAAATTTTATTATAATAACAATATCTTTACCCCTTGCTTGAAGAAACTTTAGACTTTAAAGGAACCTTCGAGAATGCATTGAGTATCCTGCAAAATAAATGGCATAAGTACGCCTAATGTGATGTAAGAAACCCCTACACTATCTATGTGAAATTTCTTGACAAAACAATGAGGCGTATAATACTATAATGTTTTAATAAGAGAAAAATTATAAAAAAAAGAAAAAAGTTGAAGGGACTTGATGTCTTTTTTTTATGAGGGGTTGGACAAATAGAAAATTCCCCACATCGTATTTGAACACACATCCGCATCCCTTCACTTTTCCGCATAAATCTACCATTAGCTAAGATACTCCCTAACAGCAACATCAAAATTTCTAAAGCTTAGCTCAAGATATGGGCGGGGCAAAAGAAGAAAGCTCAAAAAGATAGTCAATTATACCCGGTGATAATAGTATTGGGAAATCCCTTAACCCCATTTAGCCTACAAGCACCACCATCAACGCCATAGCCCAATGAACTAGGTAACCCATCCATCCTCGTCCTACAAATATCACAAGCTATCCTCCCTCCTCTAGAAAAGTTAAAGGTTTTGCATCCTCCTAAAAACCAAAGGCTCCATGAGAGGTATGAACTAGGTAACCTTTAATAGAATGATATTAAATCACAATATCAACTAAATAACTAGGAGAATTTTATGAGGGAAGAAGAGTCAATTGAAGAGAGAAGAGAACCACCTATAGATTGGCCTAGTGATCAAAAAGGGCCATGTAAATAATAAAGGGCTTAGAGGGAATGAGTTCAAGCCGCGGTGGCCACCTATCTCGGATATATATCATATGAGCTATCTAGGTAACCAAATGTAATAGGGGCAGGTAGTTATCCCTTGAGATCGGTCGAGGTAGAGTCTGCCAACTTTTGTAAAGATGATTTATGTTCAAGGGTATAGCATTGGTTATGAACAACAAATTGGCCTCATAAATATTTGCATGAACATCTTCGTGGCTTATAAGGTAACACTCGAATACGCAAATTTGCAAAAAGCGAAGATTTCCCCTTGGACACTAATTTATAGAGGCTTAAATACACAGACAAATTGAAAAGGGAAAAACCTTCTCTAGCTACCTCACCCCAAATATGTAGCCAAATGCTGGAAGATCCCTATTGCGCATGTGCTTTATTTGAATCAAAAGAAACGATATGAATTTCGACGGAAGATACAGGGACTTCCACTAAATTGACTTAGATTGGAGATTTTTTCTTGTAATCCTGCCTCTTGCAGGGGGCTGCCTTATCACCCAACGTTTTTTTTCACAATTCCTTCCTTTTTATGGAAATTTCATTTCATCTAAAAGAGGCCATAACAATGGAGTACATGAGAAAATTTTCACAAAACCCAGATTGCATACGCTAGGTATATGATGATGATGGCATCATAACAATGGTCTGACTAACAAGATATCAATGAACAAAAAAGGAATTATACCTACTGAAGAGGTTTGCAACATCCTCGCATTCCCGTGGATTGTAAAACCAAATGCCATTAACTTCTTGAGCACCATTCCGGTATAATAAATAAGGAGCTTGCACTTCATACTCAAAATCGCCTAGTAGATTCTCTACTAGATTATCTGGTTAAAATCAATAGATAAATCAAAAGCTAAGGTTCAAGCATACAAGAGTTCAACTTGATGCTATCAATATAGATCACTTGCAATTCAACGAATTAGAAGATCAAATCTTGCTGAGAACAAAATGGATACTCCGGTTTACATGTACAATAACCAAGATGCCAAGTTCACTTACTAGCTTTCCTATTAAAATGTCAAGTTGCACGTTTTTTACCCAAATACAACCAACAATTATTACTACGATAAAAAGATAGCAAATCGCAAGTTATAAACTGAAGCTTTGGTCATTCTCAATTCCCATGCTGATAAATGTGCAGATCTTAAAACCTGCTGTAATTTATTTGTAGCCAGCCAGCACAACCATTGTGATATCATATGGAATTAGTAATACGGCGTAACAAGAGTTTTAGATATTCACTATGCTTAGCTCTATCGGATAGTGACTATATAGAGAAGATATTTATTTCTTCCTAATGGAGAAGCATTGAACTCTTTAAAGTTAACACAAATGGCATTACTAACCTGTGTTGCGTCGATTCATCACAATAAATTGGAACCGAGGTTGAGCATTTCTATAAACAAGAATCATATATTAACATCAAGGAATTCAAAACAAATCCTCTAAAGCTAACAACTGAAAAACAAACTTTTACCCAGAAATTTAAATCAAACAAACCCAACAAAAAAGAAAAAATAAAAAATAATGAAAACACCTCTTCACTACGAAAAGAGATCCTTCGACGTCCTTGCGACTCTGCAACAATACAAAAACGAGATCGAGAAACATAAGAACATTAGAAAGCAAACACATATACCAATTTACACTATCTTGGGAGAGATTTCATTTATTTTTCTTTAGAAACCAAGAAATTTGCTCCACTATATCAAGAGTAACGACGTCTATCCCTAGGCAAGGCACCGGAAGACATAGGAGGTGTGAGTCTAGATCATGGGACCTTAACGACAGCACACCTTCAAAACCCCTTTTGGCGACATTACCTTGGGAGAGATTGCTTAATAACAAATAGTAAAAACTATTTTATACAATGATTTCCTACGATTTTTCTTAACATCAAAATGTTGCAGTGTCAATACATTAATCTGGCCCGGCCATTCACGGAAATCAAAAAAAAATTGTAAAATGAAAAAACACAAATTCCACAGCTAATGACGCGAATAATGCTAAATCAAATCCATTCTCCAAACAGATCGATAAGGAATAAGAAACATAAGATCTTAAATTCCATTTTCCAGAACGAAATAGCAAATTTCACGACTAACCCATTGATTGGTATCGATATTAAACTCGTAAAACGTGACATGAGCTGCGGTGATCAAAATTTCTTCGATGAACGGATCAATTCTCTGCAACACGGTGAGATTAAGCATTTTGGTGCTCTGCTGATCCAGATTCGGCATCAATTTTCCGGATTGAGTCATCGTGGATCGATGAAGGGCTTCGCAATCCAAAACCCTTGAAGAATTTTTTTTTTTTTTTTTTTTTCGGGAAATCGGTGGCGGTTGAAGATGTGATGAGACCAACCAGAGCGGAGAAGCTGAAAACTGGGCGGCTGAATTATGGATCGTGATTTCTTTCAATTTCCAGTTTTTTTCTCTGCATCAAATTATAATTAATACAATTCTTTTTTTATTTCAACATTTTCGACTTTGCTTAATTTTTGTCCTAATTAGGTGTTTCAAGTTTTCAAAAAAAAAAAAAAAAGGTGTTTCATTTTTCCCTCTCCTTTTTCTATCTTTCCTTATTTTAATAAAACTAAGCTTAATTCTTTTTTAAAAGGGAAATTATTTCCTTTTATCTCAACAATTTTAATTAATTAAATCACTTTGTTTGAAAAAATATTTTTGTTTTCTTTATATTTCACTTAATTTAGGGGATTTTGCAGGTATATTAAAAAAAAAAAAAAATTGTATCGCATAATTCTCAAATTTGTTCATTTAAGGCACAAAAATGATTGAAGACTATCCGATGACCGGATAGAAGTCGAATGATGGTAGAATAGAAATTTTGGACAAAATATACCATGAATATTTTTTTTTTAAAATACTATAATTATAATGAAGAGCTACAAATATGTTAGGAAGGCGTATTCCTAATAACTTATATATTTTCAATCAGCTAAATTAATTGAATTAATTATTTTCCATTAGCTGCACTACACTATTTGAAGGTAACCTGTTCACTTAATTTTAATAGCATTTTGGTCATTTTAGAAGGATATATCCATTTTTATTGGTTATAAATTAATTTTTTTCAAAATTTTATTATTCATGCAAGAAGATAATTTTGTTTTACCTGAAAAAATCCACATTTAGAAAAAAAAACAAAACAAATCTCTTGTTTGAAAAAAAATTATATGAAAACCAACCTGATCATTATTCAGTGGTATGGGTGCACAAATGAATTGATAACTCGACGAACCCGAACAACCCAACCCAAAATGTAAGGGTAGGGGTTGGGTTGAATTTTTTTTCGGACTGGGTTGGGTCAGAAATAAATGAACCCGAAATTTGGGTCGGTTCGCGGGTTAATGTGAATTTGATTCGCTTCAACCCGAATCAACCGAATATATATTAAATACTGCAATTATAACATAACATGCATGGTTCAAGCTAGATATGTGCCATTTGGATATTTATGCTATTTTGTCTAGTTTTTTTTTGTTTTTTTAAATCAGATTAAGTAGAAATTGTCTTTTTTTTTTGTCACTTTATTTATTTTTTAATAAAATTTATACTCAATTTTATTTAAATGATTTATGTATAGATGTTATAACTTTACTTTTCTATGTTTTTAATACAAATTTATACATACAAAATTATTCCTTCAATTTTTATAATCGATATTTCTCCTCATAATTTTTTTAAATTAAAAAATTATATTGGTGTAAACCGAGCAATCCAACCCAACCCAACCCGAAAATATAGGGTTGGGTTGGATTGGAAAAATGATTAACCCGAAAATTTGGGTTGGGTTGAAAATCTCATCAATCCAACCCAACACAACTCATGTTCACCCCTATTCAACGACATTAATATATATTCAATGATCAAGAGGTCATGAGTTCGAATCTCCCTATCCTATTATTGTAATCTCAAAAAAAAAAAATATATATATATATATATTTATATTATATATGAAAATTAATTACAAGATAATAGCATAAATTGAATAATTTATCACAAATCTTATTTAACTATCAACTCATTATTGTCGTTTAAGATTTGTCGGATAATTTCTTTTTTTCTTCTTTTTTTTTTTGAGAAACTGTCGGATTATTTCTTAAAAAAACTTTAAAATATAAAATAAAAATTCCGATGTATTTCTAAAAAAGAAGTTAGAATCAAATAAATTAACATTTTTTAAAATTAAAAAAAAAAAAAAAACTGAAACAAAATTCTAATTCGTTAACACCCATCATTTTAAGTATTTCAACCAAGCTCATTTATAAGTCTCATGCAATTTAAAATCTACCAATTTTATGGTAAAATCTCTCATTATTTCATGGATTTGAATCGTAAAACAAAGGTAAATATTTAGTTAGACAGAATTTCAATTCTCAATTATTAAACAAAATTATCTTTTATTGTACTAAAAACATAGCTTCTTTAGTCGATTAGTATTATAATAATAAAATTACTTTTTTTTTTTTGAGAAAATAATAATAAAATTACTAAACTAAGAAAAAGGAACGTATAATAGTTAGCATGCAAGTTTTATGAGTAGAATAGGGGGCAAAAGCATTTTCTAAATTTGGGAGTCATATACCACGTCTCAATACCTAGATCTAAGATGTTTTAACGATATTTTATTTTAAGTGTTTTCCAGTAATCACGAACCCAAAATGTCTGGCCAATTTAATTTGGATATCATCTTCTTTCTTGCAATATGGCTAAATTGTAATGACAGAAAGCTCTTAGATTATATATATATATGTGTGTGGCAAAATTTATAAAGAATAGTCTTCTTTCAAAGTGATTGAAGCCTAACCGGAGAGAAAAAAATGTAACATAGCGTCACATAATTTTGTTTTATTATATGATCAAATTTTCGAAATGTTTAAAGTAGCTTTACCTTAGTTGAAATGCCGAAAATCAATGTAGATACTTTAGAATGACTCGATAATTTGATAAACAATTATTCTATATTAACATTAAAAGAAGATTTCACTACCTATTGAATGTTTTGGAATACTTATGCTAAACACTATAGAAAGATTCTAGATTTTGCATCTTATTTCTAGATGCTTATTTCTAGATGACTAAAAAGAAATTCAGATACGTTTTGTTTAAGATTATAAAAGAAAGATGTAGATCATACATTTTGTCCAAAATTACTAAGTGACTGTAAAATAGAGACCACGTAATTTATTTGATGAGGAAAAAAGGAGCCAAATTTATAGCCACAAAATTAATTTGATATCGAGTTTATATAAACTATAAAAAGGTGGATACTCATTAAAAAAAAAAAAAAAAAAAAAAAGATACTCATTATTTCCAAATCATACCAAAATCATCTCAAATATCCCAAATTCATGAGTAGAGGTCCAAGGGATAAAATAGAGAATTTGTTCTCATTACTTTGCAAGAGACTATGTAGTTTAAAATTTCTATCTTAATAGTAAAATTATACCATTCTTGCCTGAATTTTTATCCTAATTTGTTTAGAGTTTTTTACGTAAAATTATTATGACATTTTTTTTTTCATCATCATTATTTATATAGATATCTCTACCCTATTTGATCCAAACAATTATAACAATCACATTTTTTTTACAAATGACTGAGAGAATAATTAAAATTCCATGCATAAAATATATACTATATATAACACAAACTTTTCAATTACTTAAAGAAGCATTTTTACACATGGTAAAACCCAATAACCAAACTTACATGATATAAATCTCTTTAACCCAATTCCACAAACAACAAAGACACAACCCCAAAGAGATATACAAATAGAAATCCAAACACCATAAAAAGTATACACACAAAAGCTTATAAACTTTTGAGAGAATTAGAAGAATATCATATGATTTAATTTGATATCAATGGTTGTTTTTTAGGGACAAAGCTGAGAACAAGATGAGGAGAAGGAACAGCAACACACCAGCAAAAGCCCCCACCACAGCCCCACTTGCCTGCTGACAAAAGTCCCCAAATTGGTTGCAAATTGCTAGCCAGTTTGTGCTTGAGTTCCCACTGTGAGCCAGGTTCACCACTGCCGCCGCCGAAGCCGCCGCCGCCGTGTTTACCGTCAGAGCCACCTGTGCAAGTACAAGTAGTTTTTTTGTTGTTCATGTTTTTGTGTATGGATTTGAGAGTTAGATTACACGTTTTAAAGATTGAAAAAAGATTTAACCATCATGAATTGATAGAGTGTTCGAAGAGGGTTTTAAGGATGTTAGAGATTATACATTCAATTCATAGTGATAATATATATTCTATAAAATAAAAAAAAATTGAGACGGGTATAAGCCAATCTAAATACTTACGGATGTTAAAAAATAATAAAGAAACAATTTAAAATATGTATGAAGCTTAAAAAGACTTTTGGTTCAAAAATAATTAAAACTAAAAAATCTTACAATTTTTACAAGTCAATTAGAGTTAAGCGTAACTACTATAATTTAAATGTTACAGGTTCAAGTGAAGACTTGCCATCAAATATCGTTGAATTAAATAAAAAACTTTATAAAAAAGATTGACAAGAAATCTCATAGTTGTAATAAGTAATAATTTCTCTTTGTTCAACAAGTCTCTATTATCAAGCATAGAGAAAATAGAGATCATTCTCTATTATTTTTTAAATACTCTAAACAAATGAGATAGTGACACGTGTTCGAACTACAAAAATTCAAATATTTAATTTTTGAAAAAGGGTTTCAACGGGTCAAAGAGAGTTTTGTACTGTGTATAAGGTGATGAATTCAATCTATAGTGACCAGTATCTTAGACATTAATTTCCTTTAGATCTTTAGGCATCTAAATATTGTAGGATTAGACGATATGTCACGTGATACTAGTCAAGATGCGGAAAGCTAGCCCGAACAATCACATATATAGAGGTTTAAGAAAACTTACGGCGTCCAAAATCAACAAGAGAAGGCGAGGGCCAACAGCATGGGGACGAACAATGCAAACAATTGAGAAAGGAAGTGATAGCACAACATATCCCGCAACTATTCCCATCATTATCACAAAAAACCTGCCAATTTCAAATTCAAATTAAGTTATTTATCACATAATTATTCTAAGAAAAAAAAACTACACAAACTACATTCTTAATTTTATTTTAATTTTGAATTGTTGCAATTTAGTCTTCTAATTTGATCAATTTACATGTCAGAATTTTGTTTAAGTGATGTAATAATTAGTTATTTGTACTTTAACCTCATATTTCATTCTTTGATTGCAACACTTTTAAAAGCATTACATTCCTTAAAAAAGAAAAAAAAAAAAAAAAAAAAAAAAAAAACTATCAACTTTTATTAGAGATGTCATCTAATAAGATTTTGTCATGGCGTTTTTTTATAAAGATATCACCACATATTTCAACATAATCATTTTTTTATAAATAATTTTTAAAAAATACCCTTTTGACAAGAGAAAATCTTCAAATTAAATATTTAAATACATGATTGTGATATTTAACAAAAGTGTAGAAAGAATGGATGGTTTTTTGGTTTCATTGTTTGATGGTAATACTCTTGTTCCTTTTTTAATTTGTATTAAAAAAATGAATTTATAAAATTTAAAATTTTAACTGATTTTTTATTTAGGGAAATTGTACTGGATAGTCAAATTTTACAAAATAATTACAATCTAGGCAAATTTGAAAATATTTAGCATCCGTAGTCAAATATACAATATAAATAATACTTATCATACCGTATTAATGTATTAATAGTTATTCAGTATAAAAGTATTAGTTTATACAATATATTTGACTATGATTGCTAAATTTTTACAAATTTGTCCAATGTTGTAAATATTTTATCAATTTGGTATATTTCTGCAAAAACTCTTTTTTATATATATTTCAATTCAATTATAATTGAATCGAGAATATTTGAACTTATCACTTCTCCATCATTGAACTAGTGATAGCTAGCATTTAAGTAAGTGGTCTTAACTAATCTAACGGTTTCGTGAAAATAAAAGTTTATTAAAAAAAAAAAAAAAAAAAAAAAAAAAAACTCAACTGGAAAGCGGGCAAATCATCGTAGCTAGCTTCGAACTGGAAGAACTGAGTAAAAAACGGCAAAGTCTGGCCACTGGTTCCCATGGCAGCCGCCGCGGCCAGCGCCGACGCCATAGCGCCAATTCGGAGAACAAAGTCGAAAATAGCAAGTCCACGTTTCATCCGGTGGGCTCCCCTGTCATGGACCATCACCGGTGCAAGCAGCGGCGTCGAGCTCTTCTTCTTCCCGATCGGCCCGCTGTTGTTCGTCTCCGGGGCCACGTCGATGGCGGAGGATTCGGCGGTGTTCCTCATTGTTGCTTTGTTTTGTTCTTGAGAAGACAAAGAAAGGAAGAAAGAAACTCAAATGAGAATTGAAAGGAAATTGTGTGTTGTGAGTGATGGGGAATGGATGAACAGAATTGGGATTTAAATATAGATCAAGAAGAATTTTGGGATTTGATTTGTTGTTGGAGCAGATGAAGTTGAAGGAGTTGTTGAATAATTTACCTTCTCCATTTCAGATTCTAAAAACAGAGTTTTTTTTTTTTTTTTTTTTTAATAACTGTTAAAGGTGGAGAAAGTGTTGAAATGATGAGGAAGATGAGTTGGAGAAGATAATAAGCTAATCCTAATCCAATATGATTTAAATCTCTTTTTTTTTCAAGTTTCACATTGTTAGTTGGTTTTGTTTATGTGGGTTGCATATTTATTTTTATATTTAAACAAAAGTTTTTTTAATACAAATTGGAAGGAGAATGACCAACAAACGACACTACATAAAAGACACAATGCTCTCAAATAATATGAGAATTAAATACTGATTTCTAGGTTCAAACTCGTGACTGTAAAGTTGAAATGAATTAATACCAAACAGATAATCAACTGCGTCACTAACTCTCGATTATTTGAACAAAAGTGAGTGTGTGATGAACAAGCAATACTTAAGTGGTACTATATATCACAGAGTAATTAGAGATCTAGTTTATATGTATAAGTTTGGATAGTTAGAAAATTTGTAAGAAAAAATATTTATATAAATCGAACAACCTTCTAAATTTTTACAACGAAATTAAGTATATCAAGTTCTCCAAAACCTTTTGAATTAAAGTTGTGGAAGAAATTTGTCCAGAAGTAACTTTTTAGAGATTTTTTTCCAAAATGTATGTACGTATATCGAATAGATCGGTGGCGTGATTGGTTATCTGGTTTAGTATTGATCCATTTCCACTTCATAGTCATGAGTATCATATGTGAAACCAGTATTTGTAATACCCTCTCTGAAAATAAAAAATTGAAAGACATAGTCTACCACACAAATTAGTGTTTTGTTTTTGAAGCAAAATGGTAATAATGTTTTGAATCAACTATACCCTATAATATTTGGATACCAAAGAAATCTGTAAAAAATTAATTTTTAGGTAAATGACAATCATGGGATTTGAACCCATCACCTTATGCACCACAAGGCCCTCCTTGACTAATTGAGCCACCTCATGATGGTTTAGTTGTAAGTAATATTATGTACTCTTCATATTTTTCACAAAAGCTACCACATCAATTTCCATTCTTTATTTTAAAGGAAAAGGTGTTAGAACCATTTTAAACTTGAAGGATAGATATGAATTTTTTTTTTTAATTTAGGAGCGTAATTGAAACACCCTAAAAAATTCATAATTATCCAAAATATTGTGTATAATTAAAATTTTTGTATCTATGATGGCTACTTACTTAACAATTAATTTCCTACAGATTTTCTTGACATCTATATATTGTAGAGTCAGATAATATGTGAGGCGTGCGAAAGCTAGCAATGATATAAAAAAAAAAAAATAATAATTAACATTTTTGTAAAGTTCACCAAGAAGTATGAGTAAAAAACTGAAATTTTGAGCTTTTAAGCCAAATGTACATTATGTTAATGAATTGAACTATACTCTCGATTTACTATTTGAAAGAATTGTATCATTTTTATTTTTGTTCATTAATTTAGTTTGACTTTTAGCTTGGATTACGTGTGACAATTCTCTTATTTAAAAATCCATTTTTACCTGAAACAAAATCAAGGGGCTTTAAGACTATTTTATAAAATATAATTTGCATTAGCATATTGCATATTGCATATGTATGAATTATGATATGATATTATCAACCAACTAAACCAAATGCTAGTAGGTTCATTAATCCAATGTTAATGGATGTGGGGACATAACCTCCTTGTCATCCTAATACCAAATACCTTACTTTATTTAGAATCATCTTCTTCTTAATGCTTTTGACTTTTTTAGTCATGAAAATTAAGCCATTTTTTGATGATTCATGGGAATATTTGGTTTGAGCCTAACAACATGCATAAAAACAAGAATCTGAATAGGAAACTAGAGCCTAGTTATATGATGTATGATTTAATAATTAAAAGCTGAATTTAAATTTTTTTTAAAAAACTAAAAAAAAAAAAAAAAAAAAAACAATAATAGAGTCAACTCACAATCAAAAGTCAAATTAAACAAAGAAAAAAGAAACCCAGAATATTATCACCAATTAGTGCAAGTTGAACATACCTAATCCATAAGAAGATGTAAGGATTAGAATTCTCATGGATAAATCATACATGATTCCTACCAGATGAAAATGCTAGTGAAGGTTGACAAAAATGTCATATTAAACTGACTCAGCTAAAATACATTTCATTGAAGAAACAAAAGTAAAATATTTTCCATAAAAAAAATATTGTTATATTATTACATTTTTTAAATAATAAATTTGTTTGGTTGAATGATTCGAATTAAATTTATAATATTCATTAAGTGTTAGTTAAAATGTAAATGAATTCTAAAAATAAAATAAAATAAAATAATCTTATTTTAAGAACTTCATATTTATTTATTGTTTAAAAAAAATCAAACCACTTTGATCAAGGATTCAATTTCTAATAGTCACCTACCTAAAAAACAATTTTTTAAAAGTAAACGATATATTTCATTATAATAATTGAGGTGCACGCAAAATGACCCAAACAATTATGATATAAAAAAAAATTAATTTTAACAAACGTGTTTTCTTTTGTTAAAAAAGACATAGTTAATTTTGTACCTGAGGAACAATAATTACTTAGAATACTAAAAAGATACTGATCATTTACCTAAAAAATAATTTCTTTACTTTGACATTCAAACATTATTGGATTAGAAATCGCTAGCTCATAAAATCACTATTTCCATTTTATTAGTAATTTAAGACGAGTGATTTTGGTGCTTCCAAAATAACATTCCAAACTTGGGCCAAAAATCAGTTTTCAATGTTTCATAGGAAGTGCAAATTAGCCATATCTTATAATAATAATAATAATAATAATAATAATAATAATAATAATAATAATAATAAAATAAAAAGGCCATATCAAACAATCACTTAATATGCAAATTCTCCCATAAAAGTGTACCAACCAAAGACAACATATCTACAGTTGTAAAAACATTTACACCTAAATATCTCATTTAACTTTCTTCCATGGAAAATGCATCTCTAATAACAGCATAATGGGGGTTAAGCAAACACCTTAGAATGTTCCCAACCAGACACACCCTAAACAAGCCATTCCAAGTTTCACAACACCATAAACAAGATAAGCAAGACCTCTAAAATATACAAAATGACACCTAAGTTTCTATGATTTGGTGGGGAAAAAAATGCAACACAACTATTTCTAGCAGTAAGTATCCAGACCTCTATTTTTCTCCACGAAAACGTCAAAGATATCGATCATTTGCAGCCTCGAAGATGCTTGAATTCTTTATCATTATTTACCATTACCCAAATGCCCAATACTCTAATAGATGCTACTGCCAAAACAAACGTTCTTGTGGCACCTGCTTCCTGTAAGGGTTTAAAGAGAACTCCACAATTGTCAATCAAATTCGTTTTTCAATTGATTTCTCGGTCGTCGGATGAGATGGATCTCCATTTTCTCCATGGGGGGTACGATCGACGACATCCGAGGAAACAGAACAATGTCCATTGGATTTGATGGATGTAGAACTCTCCTTCGAGGCATGAGCATTCGATACCATTGTTGTCATTATTGGCTCTTCCGTAGCTTCTTGCTGTTGAAGGATTTCTATGCGCTTCAATGATGGCACATCTCCTTGACAGTACCTATGCCACATTTTACGATACGCGGATTCCAGACCAAGGATGAAATTCGGCCCATCGCAAATAGGAGACTTTGCCATAAGACTTCGAAGACTCATTCTCAAGTTAGAAAGTACAGTTACATCAGATGCTAGCTGCAATGCCAACTTTACATATTCATCCTCATTTTTGGCAACCAGGTGTCCTAGGCCTGCTTAGAAACAAGTAAAATGTTAAGTATTTATTTATGGCATCCAATTGCAACTATTCAAATTAAGATAAACTATATAAAACTATCACAGATTAGTCTAGTGGTCAGAGAGGGTTTTAGAAATCCAAGAGATTATGGATTCAATCGATGGTGATTACCTACATAGGAAATAATTTTCTACAGATTTTCTTGACATCCAGATGTTGTAGGATCAGACAATATGTCCCGTGAGAATAATCGAGATATGCATAATCTGGCCCAGACACTCACGGATATTGAAAAAAAAAATCGACCATATAAACTAGAGAAAGAAACAAGATGTAGGCACCCTATGATTTCATCATAAAAAATGGAAAATTGCCTATGGAGATTTCGCGCGGCCAGAAATTTATATGGACAAAAGGGGTTCGACAGGAAAGTCGTCCTGGATACATCAACATATTCCTAATGTATCGGTATGGTCTCTCTGTTGAGAATCCCACATTGATAAGGTGAGGATATGTCTTAGTGTTTATAAGGTAGGTGGACTACTCCTCTCATCACCAATTGATTTTGAGATAGATGTTCACACTCTTTCATATGGTATCAGAGGCCATAAAACCTAAACGGGTATTCGGTCCAATAAAAATGAAATTGAAATCCGATTCAAGATTGGTAGCCTAAAAGAGGCACCATCTTGAGGGGGCATGTTGAGAATCTCACATTGATAAGGTGAGGATATGTCTTAGTATTTATAAGGTAGGTGGACCTCTCATCGCCAATTAGTTTTGAGATGAATGTTCACACTCTTTCACATTAACCACCAATGACACTATGAAAGTCCTATTGGAACTCCATCTACAAAAACGGTGGGGAAAGTGTATTCCTTCAGTAATAGGTTCAGAGGAAACAAAAAAGGTTTCGTCTTAAAACATTTACGATATGGTAATATGTCAAATTTGATTGAAAATGAATATGCAAGTACTCATTAACTCTATATTCCTAATGGAAAGGTTTCTCGTAACTCCTCCAGTTCCTTTTTTTTCATTCATAACTATGATCTAGTCTCTTATATAAAACATGCCAACTTAGAGAGAAATCTTAGAAATTTTAAAATAAAGCTAGAGATTGGAAGGAGCTAAGGATTCAATTCATTTTGTTTGTTGCCTCCTTGTGGAGTACTCTCTCATCATTTTTGTTTGCAACTATAACAAGAACTGGAGTTCAAAAAGAATTATACACAAGAATTGGGGTGATTTTATGTGTGAAATTTGGATGTTCAACCATTTTGTTCTTTCATATCTTAAACGAATAGCTTTATTTCATATTCAGAAAGGATGGATGAAAAAAATACAGAAAACATGTGAGCTTTGATAAGGTCGCAAACAATGCAAATTGATATTCTGGATGGAGTCTGGATCAAGGCATTTAGCCTCATTTATTTTTTTTGAAACAAGGGTAACCACACCCGTCCCTTGGCCAGGCACCGGGAGACATTAAGAGAATGGAGACACAGAAGATGTCTACAAATTAATGGCATAGGTGAGTCTCGAACCTGGGACTTTGAGGGGAGCATACCTTCAAAGCTCAAGTCTTCAACCAACTGCGTCATTTAGCCTCATTTATAGAAAATCTACTTCATTTATGATTCTCTCTCTGTTCAGTTTGGTAGTTGTTAGATCCTAGGAAGCACAGACACTTATGTTTTGACAACGTATCCGCGTCGGACACCGATACTTCCAGACACTCTTTGGACACGTGTCCGGCACTTGAAATTTCGTGTCCTCCTTTATTATTATTATTTTTTATTTTGGACACTTAATGGACACTCCATTTAAGACTTAGATCTCCCAAAACTAGGCCGCAAGATAGAAATGATGAAAATTTAAACCAGCGAACAAAAATAATGGACACTCACCAACATTGGTGAGAAGACTAACGCCAACATTGTGAGCATGACCAGGTCCAGCCATTGTTACACATGGAACTCCCATATACAACGACTCGCATGTAGTTGTGGTTCCAGCATAAGGAAAAGTATCCAAACTACAGAAAGAAAAAAAAATAAGAATTGTTAAAAATCTCATAAAAGACAAGTCGAAAACTGTACTATTAAATCTGAGCTGCTAGGTGTATCAGTAACCACAATCATCAGTTATCTTATAAATCCTTATAGAAACAGAAGCCGAATACAATTATTACTAATTAAACTTGAGCGTTTTTTGGGAGTTCTTTCCAAAAATTGTTTTTCTGCTTTTTAGATCAAAAGTGAACAAATTTGATGTTATGCAAATGTCAACCTAACATTTACACTATGATTTTTATATAGCATACAATAATTGCTTTAGCTACAAAAGACTTGTCAATGCATTAGGCACTGTATTCCAGCAGTAAAGCTAACCTGAGACATTTTAGTAACAATTTTCTTACAAGGATTAGGTCAAAACTGCCAGCTACAAGTAATCAAGAACGATTGCCTCGATGTGTGTTTTACATCTTTTTTTATAAAAATGGAAAAGATACTACTACATAGATATTTGTATTTCATTGATATAATGCTATATACAAAAGGGATGTAAATTAACAAAAAGATCATTGATACACGAAGAGTATAAACATTTACACCAACCAAAAGCATGAACAAAATTGCCAACACAATTGTCAAACGGATGTCCAAGGGGTTGGGTGTTTTTTTAATAGGCAGATGATATTATTTACAATAATAAGAATGTCGATGGGTTCAATCTATGATGACCACGTACCTAGAAATTAATTTGCTATTAATTTTCTTGACATCTAAATATTGTAGGGTTATACAGTATGTCTCGTGAGCGTATGCGTAAGCTAGCCCATACACACATGGATGTCAAAAAAAATATATTAAGAATGTTGCAAATGATTTTTAATACCTATACTTGTGTTAAGCTTTTTTGTTTTTTAATACCAAGTCATTAATTGAATAATGAGCAAAATATAAATGTATTTAAAAGAAATTAATCATGTTCAAGTCCTCGTTAATGCTTCTTACTAAACTTAACAACATAAAATAATTTCAAAAAAAAACAAAAAACAAAAAAAAGAACATAAATATGAGGTAAAAATATCTCAACTTTTACCTAATATCCATTAAGGAGTAGGCCTGCATATGGTCATGGTTAAGAAGAATAAGAGGAAGAAGATCAACCCGTTGAGATTCTAAACCAAGCTGCTCCAATGTTGATAGAAATTTTTGTCTCACACTATCACAACAGAAAGGCTTACACTTCACCACAAGTCTAGAATTTGGTATGGCGCATAGAATCCTTGCCCAAACTTGAAGAACTTTAGGCGTTATCTAATGAGATGCATGGAAAAAGGCGATGCTCAAAATCATTAGATCACAAATTTATAACCGTTAAGAAATTGTATGGTTGCACTTGCAGCTATCTTCAAAGCAATGCATGATTAATTGGATAAAAAATATATATTCGACTTTTTTATATAAAAAAATGTAAAGAAATGTATGAAGGTATACAACTACTGTCAATCTATACCTTTGCAAGATTGTTGAAGCTACCAAATGTGACGAAGCCATTCGAAAGAGCTGGAGCACTGGACACAGTACCAGCCTCAGGAGAAGGAGTATAACAAAGGAAGCCTTCTGGCAACCTAACTAATTCCTCAACATGCCTGTAATAAATAATGGCACAATAACACACATAATTGATGTAAAAAAAACTTACTAACGGCACAAGCTTTGTCCTTAAATTAATAGATAAATGAGACTTACTTCTGTTTTGTGTTGGGAGGATCTGCCAGTGCATCGGTAATCCGATAGTCAATAGTGGGCAAACCAGTTGTGTTCGGGTAGCCAATCCAAGTTACCTAAAGAAAACAAAGTTAACAAAACAGTAGAAAATCTGAAATGGCAACTGAAAAATTCTAAAGAGTGGGTAAGAAATATGAACAGACAAAAGCAGGGAAGCGTAAGAATAACAAAACAAAAAATTGATAAGAAACAAAAACCTTTCATTAATATAGTAAAAAAAGTTACATATATAATCTAGCGGATGTGAAAAAAGATAAAAAGAGATCGAAGTTCTTTTTTTTTTTGATAAGAAACAATTTCATTATAAATATGAAATTATGGCAAGACCAATTACAATTACAAAAAAGATCTCATATTGTTCAAAAGAGAGTCAAAGCTATAATCACTATAAATAGGAGACAACAACAACAACAACAATAGATAAATTTTCCATAAACTTAGAGAAGTTAGTACTATGGTCAATGAACAATCGGTTGTTCCTTTCTCGCCATAAGTTCCAGCAAAAGGCTATAATAAAATTTTCCCAAAGCAGCTTCTTAGCTTTAAATGGGTGCCCAAGTAGAGTGTAGCATAGGAGAGAGTGGGTATCACCTGGGAGAGCAATGGGCCAAGAGAAACAATCACGCACATAATTCCAGAAGCGAGAGGCAAAGGTGCAGTTTATAAATAGGTGTTGCATGGATTCGCTAGAAGATTTGCACATCTGACACCAATTTGGAGCAAGGCACATGTTAGACATCCTTCTTTGAAGCATATCGGTGGTGTTAATAGCCTTTTTGAGAAGTTCCCAGAGGAAGAATTTGATCTTCTTAGGGAATTTGTCTTTCCAAATTGTCTCATAAATGTTATCAGGAGGATTATGATACGGCCCGACCCAATTGGAAGGTTTATACCCGTAGAGGAAAACCCGGAAATGGCCCGCGACGATGACGACAGCAAGCTAGATGACGTAGACGGTATTTTGGGAGGGAAAATGGCTGTTTGTCCTTGACTTGTCTTGTATTTTGTATTTAATGCTTTGAGGGGATGTAAGGGAGTTTTTATCCAAAGTATTGTACTTTTGAACTCAAGTTCTGCGAACTTGATTTTGGGAGAGAACCACCCTCTCGAAAGGTGGGTTTGTAGCTTGTGATCCTAATATAAGTTTGCCCTAAGTTGGCTCTGTTTCTTAGTGAAATTCTTAGTGTTTATCAGTTGATAACCTTCCCCAAGAAGGTTCTATCAGATTATCAGTAAGACCATGTAAATCCATGACAAGGGAGTGTATGGAAAAAAGACCATTGTCTTCAAGACGCCAAATGAGGGAATCACTACCAGCCAAAGGCTTGATGTCTCTCATCAAGTTATGTGCGTGAAAATCCAAATTCCAATCGGTGGGAAAATTCCAATCGGAGATTGGAGTTGAGACCGATTACAAATTCCAATCGGTGGGAAAATGCAAAGGAAAAATTCGAATTACAAGCTCCAACACTAAAGAACCATTTATACAAGAACACTCCATTTTGGGATAAGAAATTAATTTCATCAAATGAATGAAATTATAAAGGATGGGTAAGGAAGACCAAAGCCCCGTGTCTAGCAAACGGAAAATCCAAATCGTTGCTACAAACCAAGATGTCGAGGTTTGAATCCCTCCTTCCCACAACCGGCCAAAAAGGGAAGCAATTTTTTCTCTTAGCAAAAGTATAGGTCCAAAGTAAATGATCCAGATCTTCCATTGCCCTCCCACATAGGATGCAACAAAAATGACCGAATTAAGAAAACTTCTTTCATAGCAACCGGTCTAAAGTATTAACCCTCCCATGAATAACCTATCAAACAAAAACCTGCACCTACTTTCGAATTTTCACCCTCGTCAGAATGGAACAACCAACTTTCTGGACAGGGAAGAATTAAGTAAGCTCTACAAGGAGGAGCTGCAAGAGAAAGCAATAACAGGGAAGTCCGAACCCGAAATCCTTTTTAAAGAGATCTCTTGAAGCATTTGACCAACACACTCTTGTTTTGTCCTTAAAACACCAAGCAGAATTTCTGAAAGCCAATCTTCAATATTCTTTGGAAAGCACCAAACTAACCCAAAATGCTGGCAAAAAAAATCCACCCCTTTGAAGCAAAAGTATAGTGAATAAACTAAGTGACCAAGTGATGGTACGTCATTATTGAAAATCAAACAAAATTGCTCACTTACCTCACTCTCAAGATAGTCGGTAATTGTTTCTTTTTTCCTCTCTCTAAAAAGAACACTTCCAAGAATTGGTGCTTGCATTTATTTCGGCCTTGCCCTATCTTTACTAGAATAAAACCTATATAATTTCCATCCTCAACGGTAGAGATTTGGGGTCTTAGAGGTATGCTCACTTGAAGTGAAACCTACGAGTGAGCTTAATTGTAAAATCTCTTGTTGTCTCTTGAGTTTGGTCCTTGGGATAGGCACGGGTGCCCTGAGTATGTAGTGGGGCGAAACTCAGATCGATTATAAAAAAAACCTATATAATTTCCCTTAATCTTTGAACAAGCCTCCACCATGTCAACATGGATCCTAATCATTAGGCTTGAACACTTGTCAATCATTCAAGAAAACAAAATGCATGCAATTGGTTACTCCAGGGTTAACGAAAATATATTTTTTTCTTTTATATTCGTGGTTGTCTGGGTAAGCTTGCGTTCATCTCGACTATCGTCACAGGATATACCATTTAACCCAACAACATTTGGATGACAAGGAAACCGGTAGGAGATTAATTCCTATGTAGGTAGCCACCATGGATTGAATGAACCCATTACCTCTTAGTACTTCAAGACTCTCTTGACCACTAGGTCACTCCATGATGGTTAAGGCAGAAGAAAATATGAACATGACACTAATACAAGAACAAATGTCAAATAAAATTAAAAAACATCATTGCAGCCCCAAGGACGGCATGTGGGTACGTAGTATGGCGTAGCTCCAATCCGGTTATCGGAAAAAAATATTGATGCAATTATGCGAGTATCATCTGTTAGAGACTGAGGCACAAACAATATTTAACAATACATAGTCAACTATTTAATACCTGAACAGGCGCAGGTCTACATGCCAACATCCCCAACTTATTATTAGCTGTATGGCCAGTAAGCTCCACCAATATATCCACTTTGTCTTCCCTGACCATGCTTGCAACCTTTTTTTCATCAATTCCATATATATCCCTCCAAACCCCACCTTGTTTTAAGACTTTGTCCCTAAACCTAATAGTTTTTGGGTCTGCCTGTAACATCAAATAAAATAATCCATATTGTAAATTGTAATTGTAACTGGAGAAGTGAATAATAGCAGGCAATGAACCATTTTACTTGTATGAACTACAACTTTCATAACAAGAATGGTAAGATAGGCAACATTATTGAAGTCAACAGAGTTATTTGCAATATGTAGAAACCAGTTAAAAGAGAGGTCTAGGAGGGTCATTAAACTTCAAGTCGAGTAAATGAGATTTTTTGATGTACTAACATTAGAGGTTGACAATTGCGGTTAGGTTTACAAGAAAAGAATTTGAAAAACTTGTGAACTAGTAAGCTTTGCAATATTACTGATGTGGCTTGATAGTCAATGCAATGTCGAGAAACAACGCTTTTAGTATCACTAGCATGGTAAGGGGAAATTATGTGGCAACGAACTTCATATGATGCAAAGTGATATTTAACAAAATGTATATAATCAAGCATAATAAGGTATGTAAGAAGTTCGCAACATTGTAATTTGTAAGTGTAACTGTCTACCTTCACAACTGCCGAATAAACGACAACCTTGTAATTTGCATAATCATGATGAACTAGGGGGGCTTCAATGAAATAAGACACTGAATGAGTAAAATAATCAGGAGACACATAGCCAATAACAAGTGGGCGTTCTGGATCTTTAGGGTTGTCCCATGATGAATATTGTGGGTACAGCCTCATAAATCGCCTGCCCCAATCCCTATATGATTGCCAACAAATCTAGTTAAGTATAGGACCTCAAGTTTACATCAAAGCTACAAAAACATTTGACATCAACAAGTTAGTGCAGATTGTAGCATGTGAAATATACATCAATATAGAACCAATAAAATAAAAGAGGTGATGATAAAATGTATCCAGGCACACAAGATTGGTAATGGAGGGATTTTAGGGCGAGGAATTATCTAAAACCTGTGAGCCTCATAAAGTTTATCTTCGTGTCCTTCATCAATGTAGTTCATAGCAAGCAGTCGGTTCTGTGGGAACAAAAAATGAACATAAAGAACATTTATTTATTTTTGGATAAAAAAACAATTTTATTGACGTACGAAATTATAAAAGGAACGAAATGACCATGATTTACAAAAAGCTTTCTCATTTAGCTAAAAAGGAAGCATAACTATAAGAAGAAAAATAACCATCAAATTTACACCAAGACCATGCATGATAAATAACAGAGTCAAAGAGTTCATGGAGAGAATCTCTCTCTTTGAAAGAAATCAAGCTTTCATTGGAAAATAAAGAAAACAAGGGCTTGCAAAAACTAGGAGACAATCTACAAAAGCGACCTCCGGTGAAGTAAAAGTTAAACAGTACCTAAAACTTAGAAAATGAGGCCTAAAGAGAAACAGAGAATCTAATGAGGGACAAAACATTGCCATGAGACCTCTCTAGCCCTCTAAAAGACATCTCATTTCATCAGCAGCACGTTCAATTTTTCTTTTCTGCTTATATTATACATAAAAGACTTCTTAATTAAAAAAAAAAAAAAGACATTTACATGTTTCTTTGTTTTAGCATTATCGGAGGCTTGTTATACTATTAACTGATTTACCTATGTATTTTTCCATTTCAATAGACAATCTTTGTAACACTATTAATGAAAATGTTCTCGTTTCATATATATATGGGTGTGTATAAATAAATATACATATAAAATTAAGTGAGAGAGAATGATAGGACACACAAGATACTCGATTTGCACCATAAAATGAATAAAGACCTACCTGGCCAGCATTCCGGGAGTCAGGGTCTATTTTAAGGCAGCGGTCATAAGCATCAACTGCCATGGAAATATTCCCAGCATCCCTATGCAAAACTCCTGCACCCCAAGTAATCAAATGGTTATTTTCCTATACACATCTTTTTTGAAAAAAAGTACATTCCAGAAAAGAAGTTCAGAAGGGACCTAAGTTATTGTAAGCTTCTGCATAAGTTGGATTTGCCAGAATAGCTTTTTCAATCATGCTTGCTGCAGCATCCATTTTCCCCTGGTAATATTTGCAATTTTATGAATTTAGCATCACATGTAAAAGTTCACTTACAACTCTATTACCAGTCATGAGTTAGTACAAGCACCTGGACCGTGTAGACAACACCAAGGTTGTTCAAGGACTGAGAAAAGTTGGGTTTTATTGATAAGGCAAGCTAAAAAATAGAAACAAAAAAATGACAAAATCCACAATGTCAACAATATAAAAAGGAGAAGGAAGAAATCAAGTGAATAACTATCTAGGGAAAGAAGAATGCCTACTTGATAACATTCTACAGCTTTGTCCAGGTTATCCTGATCCTTGTATATAACCCCTAAATTATTACACGCTTCCGCACAATGAGGATTGAAATGGAAAGCTAGCTCATAGAAAACAATAGCCTGCAGAGCCAAAGAGATTATAAAGTTTACCAGATTTTCAAATAACACAAATAATTATAACAGGCGGGCGAGTGGATGGGAGATAGAAAACGATCAGAGAGAACACATATCTGCATTCAAAAGATACACTCAAGGGAAGGGGAAAAAAGGAAGTCATCCTCCATAAAAACTAACCATGTCAAACTTGAGCATTTCACCATATGCAACCCCAAGATTGTACATAGCATCAGCATAGTGCCAGTTGTAATAAAGAGCTCTCTTATAATAAGCTACACCCTGGGTTATATCCCCCTCCAGTTTAACCTGAAAACAGAATAATTTAAATAATGGAGGATAAAAACAGAAAATGGTAGTTCTAGTCTCTCTAAAGACTAGTGCTCTAACTCCTAATATAGAGAGGGTAAAAGACAAATTTCCTTTTAAGTTAATTTTTTTTTGTACTTACAAATATGAAGTTAGATGATAATTGTAATGGTTACCAATTAAAAGTGGGACAACTTATTCTCAGGATGAGCATATTCATCTACTTGTCGGATTCCATGCAAATAACCAGGTTCTTCTTCTTTGTTCCTCTTATTGAAACAAATTTTATTTATGTAATGTATGAAGAGTACCAAGCCAAAGAAGTTCAGTTAAATTAAACTTCTTTAGTTGGAAAAAGGTGAAGAGTAGCTATAAGATTTGAAAGGATAAGAACATTTACACAACGATAAAGATAGAAATACAACACATTCTTAAAAATTATCTTTTTTGTTTTTATAATAAAGAAACAATTTCATTGATGGATGAAATTACATAAGAAGGGGCAATAAGCCTGAAACAGAGAAGGAGATTACATAAGACCTCTCCAATTGTGCATTCTAAAAAATTATCAAAAGAGAAACATAGGAATCTAGCAAGGGACCAAATCTAATAAGGTTTTATCCCATCTGGATAAAACTGTAAAAGAACATTGTTGAAATACATGAATTTGCGATTCAGCATCATTGGCACATAAATCATAATAAGCAGCAGCTAGGAGATAGATGAATCCAAGGGGGTATAGGCTTAATACTATACTATTCGCCAGTCTTTTATTTCAAAAAGAATATTCACACACATCTTTTAAAGAAAAAGAAAAACACCTCTACGTCTACACTTAAAATTTTAGTAAAATTCTAGATTCTATGTCCAGCGAACAAACAATTGAACATATAAGACAGACATGGTGAACAAAATTAAAGTCCAGCATACAGCGAGCAAAAGAAGGAAATTCTAAAATATTTAATACAATTTCTAAAAATTGAAAGGGGTCGGCAACCTTTGTTCCTAAATCTGTCAAAGCAATTGCCATATTATTCTTTGCAATCTCAAAATTTGGTGAAACAGCTAGACACCTGACATCCCAGAGCAACCAATTAGATAGATATACAATCGCCATCAGAATCAACAAACACACATACCTCATATCTGATGAAAAAGAAACAACGGAGCATCAAACAACTGAAAGGATAAGACTACCTCTCATAACAGGCAATAGCTGACTCTAGGTCCCCACGGTTTTTATATATTACACCCATGTTGCAATATGCTTCGGCATACATGGGTCTCGCAAATGCAGCCTTCTCATAACAATTAAGGGCTGTGTCATATTGCATCATCTCAGAATAGACAACACCAAGATTATAATAAGCAGGCTGCAGTTGTGTAGGAGGTAAAAGTATAAGAACATAGTTTTATGCAGGGTACAACTTAAAAGGTAGATCATAGATGACTAGAAGTAAGAATAAGACGAGTTCACTGTTCAAAGATTACAGCATATTGTGGATCGATTTTGAGGGCTTCATAATACTTCTGAATTCCATCTGGACTGTTTCCAGCAAGCTTTAAGCTGGTCCCAAGGTCAGTCAAAACAACTGCTAAGCATTCAGCAGCTGGTCTGTAGGAAGGGTCTACTCTCAAAGCCTTTTGGTATGACTGTTCAAAGCAAATTGATAAAGTATTTGAAACAAAATTATAAATTTTGCAATAGAAAAAACATAATTAACATAAAACATAAAGCAAACAGTTGGAATAAGGTATGAAGTATAAAGACCTGCACAGATACAACTATGACTTTCGTTTAGAGAAGATTTGACTTTCATTTAATTTAGAGAAGATTAGGTGAGCACACATAACGCCTCCCAGCTTGATTATAATTTCAAAACCAGAATTCACCCTTAGACCTACTTCCAACCAAAACTTTTTTTTGAAACAAGGTAACCACACCCGTCCCTAGGCCAGGCACCGTAGACATCGAAGGAGTATGTCACAGGTGAGTTTCGAAGGGAGCATACCTTCAAAGCCCAAGCCTTCAACCTTGGGGACACTTCCAACCAAACATTACCCAGATAAAAGAAGAAAATACCAATATGAGAAATCAAGATGAATAAATTCCCCATTAGATAAAGGACCACTCATATAAACCACATAGTTTTTTGAAACAAGGATAACCACATTGTTGGAGAAAGATCATATGTGAAAAAAAGAGCCATCTTAATAATCCATTTTCTATAATGAATAAGACATGAACAAAAGTATAACATGGATGGACATAAAAAGCAAGAATTTTTTAAATCACTAATAGAGTTATGATTATGAATGATAATTGATCCATTTAAACTCTTTCTGTCAACACCTTGGAGCACCCCTTGCATGCTAAACAGAGTCTGATAGAGCATGTAACGAAATTGTAACGAAATTGACAAAACACAATAGTAATGAACTCTCCTCCTCTTATTGATACTTCTTGATCAATATTACAAAATATTCCATGCCTAACTTCTAACTCAAAGT
>JBBMEF010000025.1:7999022-8012347 GCA_037832685.1 Sicyos baderoa
ACTGATATGCTCTAAAAATATGCTTAAAAACACCTTATTTCAGGGCTAAAAACCGCTCTTTTGGATCGGTATCAATACTAGCCAACTTTTAAAAACAAAAACAAACTTTTGGAAGCTACTTTTTCTTGTTTTTAAAAGTTGGTTAATATTCTCCTACTTTCTTAAGGAAAAATGGATATATTATAGGAAGGTGGAAGACATTGTAGTAAATTTGAGTGAGAATAGGCTTAAATTTCAAAAACCAAAGACAAAAAAACCAAATGGTTATCAAACGGGGCCTTAGTTTTTGGTTTTTGGTTTTTAAAATTTAAGTCTATTCTCACTCAAATTTCCTACCATGTGTTCCACCCTTCCTATCATATATCTATTTTTCCTTAAGAAAGTAGGAGAACACTAACCAACTTTTTTAAAAAAAAAAAAAAAAAAAAAACTTCCAAAAGTTTGTTTTTGTTTTTTAAAGTTGGTTAGTATTCTCCTACTTTCTTAAGGAAAAATAGATAAATGGTAGGAAGGGTGGAACGCATGGTAGGAAATTTGAGTGAGAATAGGCTTAAATTTCAAAAACCAAAAACAAAAAAACCAAATGATTATCGGGGCCTTAGTTTTTTGTTTTTTGTTTTTAAATTTAAGACTACAACTACTATCTTACCTGATCTTTTTTCTTACTTTTTATATCTACATCTTACTCATATCTGTAGAAACCAAACCAAACTTTAGAAACAAAAAAAAGTAGATTCCAAAAAGTTGTTTTTGTTTTTTAAAATTGGTTTGTATTCACATACTTTCTTTAAGAAAATTAGATAGATACATTATATGAAAGATGACACATGGTAGGAAATTTGAGTAACAATAAGCTTAAATTTTAAAAATAAAAAACAAAAAATCAAATGGTTACCAAACGAAGTCTACTTTTTTGTGTTTCTAAATTTTGGTTTGGTATTCACAAATATAGGTAAGAGGTAGATATTCAAATAAGAAAAAAGTTATGATAAGATAGTAATTATTGTAGGTTTGAATTTCAAAAACAACAAAATAAATGGTTATGAATTGAAGTCTTAGCTAGATCATTGTTGAAGGTTTTGACTTATTGATGGTGGCAAAGATTCATCAATGCCTGGTTGACTTAGAAATTGCCCTGTAATGATAACTGTCATTTGGTTCATAAGGTTATAACATAGCACCTTATTTATGGTACAAAAAAAGTCAACAAAGAAACTAAACATTTATTAGGAGAAGACAATTAAGTACTTAATCAATTACAATAAAACTACACCACAACCAGAAACGTGTATAGAGAATCAACTATGGTCATAAACTAAGCAGTACTGTAAAGACCCGACCCAAATATGGTCATAAACTAGGTTTTTAACCAGCATGCATGACTTAAAATCTCATTAAATGCGGAAATTAAATACAGAGGAAACTAAATCATCTAAGAGCAATTGACATTTAATTCATTAAAATAAATTGTTCCAAATACATTTCAAATCAGCCCCGGTCGAAGCGGTCAGTTCAACACAATCAGATAATTCTTAAAAAAGTAAAATGTTCCTAAGGGCTCTGTGCCCAACTACATGCTGAATAACGTAAGCAAGACAGTAACGACACAAGAGAGTGTTTACAGCTAGGGGTGCACACTAACCCGACAACCCGAGAAACCCGAACCAACCCAACCATGGGTTGGGTTGGGTTGAATACATAAATGGGTTGGGTTGAGTTGAAAATCATGGAATTTTCCTGGGTTGGGTTAGGTCAAGGGTTGACCTAAATCAACCCAACCCAACCCGACCAACCCGAATTTCATATTTAGTTTTAAAAAAAATATATTTTTACCTATAATATAGTTATTATGTTATTTAATTATTTATATTATATGTTGCATATTTATTTTATTTAATTATTATTGTTAGACTTTTATTTTTTAATGTTTTTAAAACCTATTGATAAGGTTTTGAAGTTAAAAACTTGAAACTTGAATTTAAAACCTATTTATTTTATTTACTTATGCTAATATTAGTCCTAAATTTCTAGGAATCGAAAAAGAGGCGTTAGAAATTGTTTATCGAGTACATTGCTTGTCATGGTGAACTTTTTAAATTTTAGCTTAGTTGTAAATTATGAACCCGATAATCCAACTCAACCCAACCCGAAAATAAAGGGTTGGGTTGGGTTGAGTTGTGTCTGTAATTAGGTTGAGTTGGATTGGAGAATTGACCAACCCGAATTTTTGGGTTGGGTTGAAAATCACATCAACCCAACCCAACCCAACCCATGTTCACCCCTATCTACATCGGTCTCCATGATCAAGCAACCTCCTCTAGCCATATCGGTGCAGTCCCAAGTTACCTGGTGGAAAACCACAGAATAAGGACAAGTAAACAAGTTTACTCAGTAAGAATCCCCAACAGGGGTACAGTACGATACAACAGGTCATCTAACATCCAAGTATACAAGTTACAAAAGCATACTCACAAGGCTTACTTACTTTCTCTGAGTTGTCAACCCAACCCTAATTGATGCCATCTCGTGGTCTGACTCAACACAACTAACAAGGAACGGGCGTACTGTTCTCAAGATCCCGAGGGAGCTCTCCACTCGGCGCATAATGAGCGTGCGCGCACACCGCATGCTGCTGGAAACCAGAGAGGTGCTGAGTCTAAAGCAGACTGCCTTGGTCCAGGTTCGCATGCCTAAAGACTGGGATCGGTGTCACTGAATCATAGTGGTGCGAGACCTCGACACCCTAACTATGTTAGCCTGAACCACCGCTCGCTTGAAGCTATAGACCGCCTCTGGTAGGCTTACACCTCAGGTGGGTCCCGCTCTAGCAGGCTGCAGGCTTGGGCTATGCCAACACGATGTGAATCATGCCGGCGGCCAGGGACGGAGTATACGTCCTTGCGCATCCCTGCCGGTGGGGAAAAATACGTCATGCCACTCTCTGCTCAAGCTCTGCGGACCACTGGAATCAATGGTTAGCTAAACCATGCCGCGGCTAGGGACGGAGTATACGTCCTCGCGCATCCCTGCCGGTGGGGCAACATACGTCGTGCCACTCTCTGCCTTTAAGATGATGACTCCTAGACAATCTCTAATCTAAGAGCACGAACGAGCTGACAAACATGCTTAAAACCAGCAGATGATCAGAACTTAACATGGTACTACGACACAAGAACAAATACGAAACATGCTAGAAAAGGAAAGGCGACCTAGCATAACACTAGCAAGTTAAAAAGCAAACAACATGCTAGCTAGAGAGAACAACAACAGAGTTCCAATCAAACGTGATTATGAATTACAACAAATAAACAAGCATGCAACACAGAAAATCGCAGGGCCCACACAACTCCGGTAAGAAATCCTTACCTGGATTGACAGACAAACACACAACAGATAATAGTGCTCCTAGAGCTGCATGTCACCAACAATAACACCTAGCCAAAATATAACAAGAATATAAATACATAACTAATTTATCGAAGAACAACCCCTGAACGGAACTACCGAAGAACAACGAAGCGTTACCCAAAAAGAAGCTGTCGTTGATGCTGCTGCTCGGGCTGTAGCCAAAGGTTCAACCAAACTCAACCTAGCAACGTAGTCACATGCAAACAAAATACCCAAAACTACACCTGAACACCAGAGTAACAACCCAACACGGGTAACCTTCAAAACTCGGGGTAATAGAAAATTACCCAACACAAACAAACTTAAAATCCAACAAAACAGCCAACAAACTTACCCAAACTCGAACTTAACACGGCTGTCCAAAAATTGATGTGGCACGAAGAACCAAAGCGAACGATGAACACACTACGACCTGCCATGATTCTAAATAAGCAACGAAACTCCAAACAACCAACGATTACCCATGAGATCAAAGCTGCGAAACACTTACCCAACTGAGTAACGAACACGACGCGAAGCGGAACGCTGCTGTGAAGGAAGAACAAGGCATTGCAGTTGCGAGATGCGACTGAAGCGTCGTCAAATAGGTTGCAACGTGAACATGGGCTGAACGAAGAAAAATCTCTTTATTTTTCTTCTTTTGCAATTTCATCCAAGGTTAACTACCCAAAACACCATCCCTTTAATTTATTAATTGCTTTATTTTCCACAACTCCAAACCTTGACATCTCAGCTTCGAATCCCAACAACGTCATTGACTAACTCCTAATTCCTCCATAAAAACCACAAAGCTTCAAACCAAAAGCCAAATAACGGGAATAACGGCCAAACTAACCGAAAATGAATCGAACCAATTCATAAGTTTGATATATTGGTTTTAATTTGGATGAATCCAAAAGTTATTGGATAAGCTCGGTTTCTACTTGTACAAACCAATAAAAATCGAATCTAACCAATAATGATTTATTTAGGGTCATTTTTATTTTTATATGTCCGTTTCTATTTTGTTAATTGTTAAACGACTAATTATATTTTGATTAATTCAATTATAAAATTAAAAAAAAATATTCAAGAAGATGTTGGAAGTAAAATAACAAGTAAAATAGTAAAAAAAGTTAAATCAGGTTGAATCTAAAAAACCAAACAAATAATTTTATATTTTGTTAGACATTGGTTCAATTACTATTTTTATCGAATAATTTGATTTAGATAATTTTTTGTTTTGACCTAAAAAATAAAGAAAATCAAATCAATGGTTTTACCTTTTATGTCTTGGTTGAGTTTTTTTTTTTTTCTTTTGTCAAATTGATTGAATTTTCGATTTGACACAAAATCAAAAAAACCAAACCATTATCACATCTAGTTTTTGGAACATATATATATGAGATTTATTTTCCGATGAAAAAGTAGTTAATTTACGGCGCAGATGCTTCAATTAATGCCATAAAATCATCAAAATCCATACGACACATTGATCCATCTGGGCAGCTCGATTCTGGAACGTGGCGTGAAATATCATCCTTCTCGATCGAATCTCTCCCACGGTTTCCACGATCGTTGCAGAAATTTCAAGCGAGTATTTTACTTTGTTTTTCAATTTCAATTTCGCCTTTTAGGTTTGGGAATTCGTGTTGTTTGGTGGATTCGGAATCATGGAGCACGAGAGGAATTTGCCGGGTTCATCGCTCAGCCCTAGATCTCCGTCTTCGCAGCCTCATCTCTCAGTTTCGGTGACCGATCCTGTGAAATTGGGCAATGGAGTTCAGGCTTACATCTCTTACCGAGTCGTCACTAAGGTATTTGTGTGTTTTCAAACGTTTTTCGATGGTTTTGTGATCTGTCGTTTGATTCATTGTTCGTTTTGGTACAATTGCTGGTGCTTATCTCGAGTTCCTCTGTGATGGTATTATCGAGTTGCTATCGGGCTTCGGACAGTTTTCATGTTCAATTGATTGCTAACTATGTAAAATTGTGTGAATTTTGTTTGTGATGTGAAGTTAAGAATGCTAATTGTGTACTGAATTAAGAAACTGGAAGATATTAGATACATCATCCTATCCCTCAAGATGGCCTCTTTTGTTTTGTTTTGTTTTTTTTTATATCCATGACTGTCCGGGCCAGATTCCGCACATCTGGATAATGTCACGGGATGTACGCCTGACCCTACAACATTTGGCCAACGAAACATGTAGGAAATTAATTTATAGGCAGGTGGCCACCATGGATTGAACCCATCACCTTATGCACTCCAAGATCCTCTTTGACCAATTGAGCCACTCCATAATGGCCTCTTCTGAGTTTCACCCATCTTGTATCGGAATCGGATCTCAATTTCATTTTATTGGACCAAATAATTGTTTGAGCTTAATGAACTATGATAACATATTAGATAATGTGAGCATCTATCTCAAAATTAATTGGTGATGAGAAGAGTAGTCCACTTATCGATCCTTAACCGAAGAGATAAATGTTGAGTGTAATTTTACTTACTATATTAAATTGAGTAAATTTTGTTTGTGATGCGAAGTGAAGAACACTAATTGTGTACTGAATTAAGAAACTAGAATATATTAGATAGTGTGAGCATCCATCTCAATCTGTGATGTGAAGAGTAGTCCACCTATCGATCCTCTTAACTTGCTCCTCAAGATTGTGTCTCTTTTGGGTTTCACCAATCTTGATTCGAAATAGAATCTCAATTTCATTTGATTGGACCAAATAACCGTTTGGGATTAATGTGCTTTGATAATATATTAGATAGTGTGAACATCTCAAAACAAATTGGTGATGAGAAGAGTAGTCCACTTATCGATCCTAACAGAGCACACAAAACGCCGAGTGTAGTTTTACTTACTATATAAAACTTAAAAGGCAATAAAGTGGAAAAAGGAATGCAGTTTGGATATCAAACGTTAATTTGTTATCATCTGTGTAATTTTTTGCTTCAAATCCGATGGATGATGTCACAGACGATCGATCTTGACATTGAAAGGTTTTGAGTGTATCTTAGAGATATTTTTTTTCTTTCATAAAATGAAATTATTGCTTCAAAAGATGATATTTGTTTGCCACCTCAACAAAACAATTGTTATTTTGGAATTAGTTTTCCAAGTTTTATATATTTAAAAAATATTTGAAAAAATGTCCAAGGGTTATGGGTACTGGGGGAATAACACAACTGCATACTAGGTAATTGTCGACAATTAAAAAAATACATTTCATGTACATCATATTCATATGAGAAACCCATTCTGTTTGTACTCTCTTCCGGATGATTGAACAGATTATCATTTATTATAGTTTGAATTGGCAGACTAATTTCCCTGAGTACCAAGGTCCGGAGAAGATTGTCATTCGGCGATACAGTGATTTTATATGGTTACATGATCGGCTTTTTGAGAAGTACAAAGGAATTTTTATTCCTTCTCTGCCCGAGAAAAATGCTGTAGGTAAGAAGATTTTTGGTTACCTTTGCTAGCTCATGCTTCATTATTTTGAGGTTTGATTAAATGACAATACTTATGTTTCCTTTTCCACTGCTAATGCTAAGGGTTCTAAGATAATATTTATGTTCCTAAAAAGCACAACTAAGTTTTATGTTAGACCTTTCAAGCTACCCTTCATGGATTGACCTAGTCTTTCATAAAGTGCTTAGAGGCTTTGGGTTCAATTTTATGATGACTACTTACCTAGAAATTAATTTTCTACGAGTTGTCTTGACAACCAAATATAGTAGTGTCAGGCGGTTGTATCATGAGAATAGTCAAGTTGCACCTCAAACTCACAGAAAAAAAAAATATGAAGGGAAATATGAAGAGAGTTAACACAATAGCATGCCCAAAAAACCTACTCAGGATTGCTAAACCATGTAGCAGAAAAGCTAGGATTGAGCAAAGGTTCTCAAGATTTCCCCTCATTCTATTGCTTCCTTTGTGACAAGTAAGATGGCTCAGCATGATGGTTGGAATAGACATTCATCTTCTCGTATAGTCAATATTTGTACACTAGAAAGCCATCTTTAGTACTGGTTTTATTTGTTGTCACAAGATTTCTTTTGTTTTTTTTGATAAGAAACAATAACTTTCATTGATGAATGAAAAGTTACAAAAGATGGAACAAATTACAAAAAGCTTTTCCAATGGGATAACAAAGTAGTAAAACTATAATCCATAAAAGGTTGTTTAGTATATGCCCATGTAAGTGCAGTGGTCGTGAAAGATTCGATAATACAACATTTCTCTTGATCCTTCTCGTAAAAAAGCTTTGAGGTCCTTCTTTTCCATAATGTCCACCAAAAAGCAATAATAAAGGATTTCCACAGAATCTTTTTTCCTTCTTTGAAAGGATGGCCAATAATAGCGTAGTATATGATGTCTTGTATATTGCCAGGCCTTATCATCTCCCAGCTGAAAGTTTTGAGAAGATGCTAGCCATTACAAATTCTGTTATCTTAGTTCACATTTGAGCATGCTGTCTTGAGAGAGGATCTTAAAACCGTAATGCTAGGTTATTTAAACCTAAGTTCTTTAGGATTCTTGGATGGTGTTTGAGTTCAATGTTGGTTGATATAATTAAATTTACTTCAACCTATCAGCTTAAACTTTTGGATTGATTAGTGATTTAACATGATTAAACATAGTATCAGGGCATGATGTCTTGTATTCAAACTCTCATGTAGTCGTTTTCTCCCTAATTAAGAAACCAAAGGATCTTTCATAATTCTCATCTCTCTTGGAATGCAAGGTTTGATCAAGCAATGATCAAGCATGAGGTCTTGTATTCAAACATATGAGTGCTTTTTGCTGAAGCAATTTTTTGTATGCATGCTATTATTTATGAATTCGACATTGAAGGCTGAGTTTTTCCATACATGTATTCGGAGAAATATAGAACTAGAGTTTAATATTTTGCTTACATTGTGAGGTTATTTAACGTGATGAAAAAGATGTGCCAGATCTGATCAGTTACACATTTAAATTTACGTTTTGAGTAAGTTCAGTTTTATGCTGCAGAGAAATTTCGTTTTAGTTCTGAATTTATCGAAATGAGGCGTCAAGCTTTGGATATATTTGTAAATCGGATAGCTTCACATCATGAGCTCCAAAAGAGTGAGGATTTGAGAACCTTTTTGCAGGCGGAAGAAGAGGTGATGTTCATGAACTTTTTTTATGTTGTACAGTACATCCTCTTATTCTTTTCACTGTTCATCATATCTATGTTTTACCGTCCACCGTCTTATAATAAAGTTAGTAGTTTAACTAAGTTGACGCATGTGTTATCTTATGAGCAGACCATGGAGAGGTTGAGATCTCATGAATCAGGAATTTTCAAGAAAAAGCCAGCTGATTTAATGCAAATATTCAAGGTAAGATTAGTGTTGAGGTTGAGGAATGATACTGAATGCAGTATTTAATAGTTATTGTGTGCGTGTGTTTTAATGAAAAAAAGTTATTTCTATTCGAAAGGCAAGTACAGACAGTATCTTATCCGAGAGATTTCGTAACTCCTTCGGCCTAGTGTGAGCTTTATTTTCAACTATTTTTTACTCAATCTTACTGTTTGATGGACATCAACAGGACGTACAATCTAAAGTGAGTGACATTGTTCTTGGAAAAGAAAAACCGGTGGAAGAGTCGAATCCCGAATATGAAAAACTAAAACACTATATCTTTGAGCTTGAAAACCACCTGAGTGAAGCTCAGAAGCATGCATATCGACTTGTCAAAAGGCATAGAGGTATACGAGAATCTTCAAGACCACTTATTTTTAGCAAATATTTGTGATTTATGTTTTAGTTACCAATTTATTTCATTAGAAAACAAATTAATAATGCCTGATTGTTCCTGCTTGTGCACTAGAGTTGGGACAAGCGTTATCAGATTTTGGAAAGGCTGCCAAGCTTCTTGGTGCTTGTGAAGAAAATGCTGTTGGAAAGGGGTTTTCAGAACTGGGAGCTAAATCAGAGATGTTGTCAAATAAGTTGCAAACAGAGGTATTATATATATATATATATTTTTGAAACAGAGGTATATTAAGAGCATGTTTTGCATAACTTCTCAAGGGATTTTGAATGCATAAATATTTTTATGTTTGATGACCAATACAACTCACTTCAAAAAAAGTCAAATTCATATAAAACATCCTTTGACCACTTTATGAAAATTTGGATTAAGGCAGAGGAGTTTGTTCTATTTACAGTACTCTTACATTGATGTGAATTTGCAGGCCCACCAAATTCTGATGAATTTTGAGGAACCCTTGAAAGATTATGTTCGAACAGTCCAATCTATTAAGGTCATTTCCTCCTATCCTTTGAGTTTCTTTCCAAATAAACTCGTTGACTTCCAAGTTTGTGTCATTACTTTCTTAATCCCGAATAGTATGCCGTTCCTTTAAAAGTTAGGTTGATTTGGTTACCGTAAGTACCGGTATATTTCCCATGATGTTGGTAGAACCGTAGAAGTTCGAAATCATTTGTCTTGGAGTACATATACTTCCTCACTATCATCTTGGTCTATGTATTTTCGTTTGAGTCGGTTCGCACAAGCTTGTGTTTGTTTGGTATATATCATTGATAACGCTTAATTTCTGCAAAACAGGCCACCATAGCTGAGAGAGGCAACGCCTTCAGGCAGCAATGTGAACTTACCGAAACAACAAAGCTGAAGGAGATAAATTTGTATGCATTCGACAACTTATCTCCATGTTCATTTGTTTTCACTTATGTCGATATAAGAACAGGATAGTTCACTGTGCTGTTCAGTTACGTCTAAAATCCATTCTATGGTGTTTTCTATGCTTACTTTTGAGGAAACATGAACTTTCGTTGATGTATGATTGAAAAATTTATGAAGAAGTTACAAAAGGGGAAACCTATATAATAGATTCTTCTATAACGCTAGGACAGTAATAGATTCTTCTATAACGCTTCTGTACTAATTGACCCTGAGAAGATTAACCCACCTTTCTTATAAAGGTTGGGAAGCTCCCTTACTTTTTTAATATGGGATCATCAACATCCCTCGAGATGATGCCTCTTTAGGTTCATCAATCTTCGATCAAATCTCAATTTCATATTTGTTGAATCAGATACTCGTTTGGGTTCAATGGGTTTTGCTACCTTATTAGATAACATGAAGTTTTATTTTAAAATCAATTGAGAACGAGGTCTTCCTCACTTTTCCAACGTGGGATCTTCAATACTTTGAACATTTGATTTAGCTTATACGCTTTTTTTTTACTAGTGATTTAGCTTATAAGTTAAATGGTCTGCAGAGATAAACTCATGCTAATGAGATCCGAGAAAGCTGCTGAGGCCGAGATGGAGTACAAAGAGGTATTCTTTGAACTTTTATGAATTTAACAACATTTGAACTTTTATGAATTTAACAACATTTGGAAGGAGGGGGGATTCAAATCCGCAACTTCTTAGTAATCACATGATATATTAACACAACTTAGAAGACAAAAGTCTTGTTCTAATTAGAGGAAGTTTGGTTATACAGTTGAAGGCAGCAAGTGAGGAAGCAACAAGAAGATTTGAAACAATAGTGGAACTAATGAATCAAGAGATTGTAAGATTTCAAGAACAGAAAACACTAGACATGGGGCTCGCTTTCCACGAATTTGCAAAAGGACAGGCGCGTTTGGCAAGTGGGGTTGCTGATGCTTGGAGAAGTCTTCTTCCTAAGCTCGACGCACTCTCTGTTTCATGAACGATTAATTCCTACTACCACAACGACATGTCTCGGTAGCCATCTAGATCATCTGAGGCTGAGATTGTAGTTAAGCAACACTTATATGTTGCAGTTGTTTATGCTGTTTTGGTTATGTTTGATGTTTTTTAACTTCTGTACAAATCTAAATATGACATTTTAGTTTAGACATCTTTATAGGCCAAATTTTAACATGCTGTTATTAATTTACCAGAATTTTCCCTTCATTTTAAATAGTTCAGTAGTCAGTGATATTGGAAATAATGAATGAAGTGGCATTTTCTTATTTATGAGGATTTTATGGAATCTTTATGAAATTTTATAAAATCATTTGGATATTTACTGGATTTATATCGAATCATAAAGGTAAAATCATAGAGAATTTGCTTTAGGTGGTACTTTTTGACTTTTAATTTTAATTATAACACCATTTTAAAAATGTTTCATCAATATCAGAGATTTGTGTGTTTTTTTTTTTGCATACTTCAATTTTGCTCATCTCTTGATTAAATAAAACTGACTAAAATTGATCAAATATATTTGAAAATTATCTATAGTACTAATTAAAGCTATAAGATGCATCTAGTCTTTTATTATGCACAATATTTTTTAAAAAGTGGTTATTCATAAAAAAAAATTGGGATTTTAATTTTTATTTATTTATCATACATGAAAAATCCCTAAAATTATATAAATTAATATACGTACGCTAATAAAGATATTCACAAATAAAAACATTATTTTTAAAAGAAAATATGTTTTTATTTGTAGAGTAAAAATTAGTCAATCAAGACACCTATTTTGTATTATTTTTATTCTCGATAGTAAATAGTTATTAAATTATGATGTTTCAGTTTTTTGTTTTGTTTAATAACATGTGAGATATAAGGCCATTTTTTTAAATAAAAAAGGTGCATGGCTTAATCAATTCAACCATATTGTGTCAGAATGAACTTAATTCAAAGCTTGTTTTGTACCAATAACTTATTGCAAAAAACAAAAAAAAAAAACAAACAAAGAAAATCAAATACAATTTTTTAGATTTAAACATGGGACGGTCAGGTTGAAATAAATTAATATCAATTAAAATAATAAAATATGATTTTTAGATTCAAATATGTGAGGCTAAATTATAGAAAATATCTCTATACTTTGAAGCTTGTTCAAAAATGCCCCTGAACTTTCAAAAGTATCAAAATTGCCCTTGAACTTTAACAAACGTTTCAATAATGCCCTTACCGTTAAAATTGGATGGAAATCGTTAAAAAATGATTTAAAAAATACCTCTAAACTTTTAAAATGTTTCAAAGATATCCCCAAACTTTTAAAATATTTCAAAAATACCCCTAGCCTTAAAAAAATATAAAAATTATTAAATATTAAAGTTTAATTTCAATAATTCTATAGAAATTTAATTGTGTTCTTAAAAGACAAATTTTACTTTTGTATTTCTAGTTTATGAATTATTTTTATGTAAGTATTAATTATTTATATTTGAATTGTGTTGAGTACCCACATTAAAAATGTGATGATACATCTAGCATTTGTAAAATTAAAGGGTACTCCCTCATTGTCAATTAATTTTGAGATAAAACCTTGTGATATTCCAATATTATATCGAAACTCATTAAACTTCAACAAGTACATGTTTATATCTCATAGTATTTATAAAATTAATGATTACTCTACTTATTGTTGATTGATTTAGTTTTTAAATGTATGGGTAACATAATTATTTTAACAAATATAAGCTTGTGTTATGCATTTTGTTGTTTAGGATCTCACCTACTCTAGTATGAAACTTTTTGTAAAAATGTTGAATCCAAATAAGATTAAATTTCAAAAAAAAAAAAAAACAAAAATTCAAATAGTTACGAGAGAGAACCTTATTAATAAAAAAAAATATTATTATTTATTTATTTTATTATTTTTTGTGAAAAGTTATGAATGATAATTATATATTTTGAATTTCAGAGATTGTTTCACATTGTTACACAAAACTTAATAATATATTCATTTCATTAGTTTTTACAAAAAAAAAAACATTTTTAGAATAATAATTTTGAAAAAAAACATTTTTAGAATAATAATTTTGAAAGTTTTTAGAAGATCAAAATTACTATTTCAATAAAAGTTATTGAAGATAATATTTTTTATATTTATTTTTAAAAGTCAATGATATTTTTAATGTTTGTTAAAGTT
>JBBMEF010000025.1:8012447-8024407 GCA_037832685.1 Sicyos baderoa
GAAATCAATTTTTAACGGTTTCCATCCAATTTTAACGGTAAGGGCATTATTGAAACTTTTGTTAAAGTTCAAGGGCATTTTTGATACTTTTGAAAGTTCAAGGGCATTTTTGAGACAACCTTCAAAGTATAGGGGCATTTTCTATAATTTAGCCAACATGTGACCTCAAATTGAAATAGATTAACATCAAACCTATCATTCTATTTTTATATCTTTATTAACTTAGTATATTTTAGAAATATTAACATTTAGGGAGGAAAAGAGGTGGCCAAGCGTAGAGAGGGCAATTTGAGTGCACCTGAGATGACACCCTTACCGTGATATCATTCATTTGGAACCACACATTTTCTTTTAATTTTTTTTTATAACAAATTAAAAATTAAAAATATAGAGATGAGATGTGTGACACTAAATGTGGTGCATTCAAATCAGTTCAACACCAGTTTCACATGTTCGAACTTGAAAGAGTCTGTATTTATAATCATCTCTCCTAATTTGTACTAAAAAAATGTGGGTGCACCCAAATCCACTTCAATTCTTCTCAACCGTGAAACCATTCTCCTCAAGAGTGGTTTCCCATCTCTGAAACACTATCCTCTCCACCAGAACCTGCAAAATCAGATTCATGGCGGCCATTACACATTCAACAATGCAACTCATTCGCCACGCAACTCTCGATTCTCGACCTTGTATCCGGTCTACAATGGCGTCTCATCCATCTCTGGTTTTCGTCGCCTGGAACACTCGCCGTCGCCAAATCTCCAAGCTCGCCGGAGTCTCAGGCCCATGCCCTAGGAATCCGAAGCTGGCGCCCAAATCTTCGGGCGAGAACACCGACATTTTGCCCTCTGAAGATGATCCTGAAGATGGAGTCTCGCTTGGGACCATGAAATTGCCGTCCGGTGTTGACGTTTCGCGATTTGAGGTCTTGCTCTTCCAGGTACGTCGATGTTTCCTCCCATTTTTGGACTTAGTTTTTGCTTTCTTGCTTCAATTTTTATACCTTATCTATATTTTTAAAAATCAAATCAAAATTTGGAAACAAAAAAAAATAGCTTCCATTTGTTTTGTTTTTTGAAATTTGGTTGAGTAAAAATAAGCTGAATTTTTAAAAATTAAAAGTAAAAAGTTAAAATTTAAGTGAGAATAGAGTTAAATTTCGAAAATAAAAAACAAAAAATTATCAAACGGGGCCTAAATAGTAATCAAGCGGATCTTAGTTCTTAGGGTCTCAATAACTAGAATTTAGCTCGTAATCATCTGGCTCAAATTATCAATTGAGCTTAAATTATCAAACGGGGCCTAAATAGTAATCAAGCGGATCCTATTATCGACAAAAAGTTCAATATGTAAACTATCTGACCTGTTTGACTTTGGACTAATTTACCAACTTTGTGTTCTTTATTTTCCTCCCTCCTTTTGGATTGCCACAGTGGGCTAACAGTCTTTGCCAGGGAGCTAACTTGCCGCTTCCATTGCCTTTGAAGGTGAGTAATTTGTTTCATTTCTGAAGGTTTCTGATTATGGTATAAAATATTCTTAGTAGATCTTTAAGGAAGCTAGATGTCATAAATGGTCGATCATAGTTAATGGTGCCGGCCAACTTGAGAGAAGAAGATCTTGTTGCCAACGAAAAGCCAAGTGGTTGGTAATGCCAAAGTAAAATTAGGAGTGAAGGCCCGTTTGATAATCATTTCATTTTTTGTTTTTTGTTTCTAGTTTTTCAATTTTTTGTTTTAAAAAATAAAAACAGTATAGATTTGATAACTGATTTTAGTTTTTTGTTTTTAAAAATTAGAAACCAAATAACATGTTTGATAATGTTTTTTTGTTTTCAAACTTCACATTTTATTTTGATTTTTTTAGTTTTTTACTAATTTATTCTTGAAATTTTTATGTTTTTCAAAAAACAAAAACTTGTTTTTAAAAGCTACTGTTTTTTTAGTTTTTATAATTCTTTTAATATTTTAAAAATGTTTTTAAAATTTTAAAAACAAAATCTAAAATTGGTTATCAAACAAACCTGTTTTAAAAAAATTAAAAATAAAAACAGAAAACTAAATGGTTATTAAACGGGACCTAAAAGTTTGAAATTCCCAATAAAACATTCTAGGGCCGGATGTTTAGTATAAACGGACATTTGCCAACAGACTAATAGCTCAATCGGCATCAATACTTATCTAATGACTTAGACATCTTGAGTTCGAGTCTCCCCAACCCCTAATTGTTGTAATCTAAATAAAAAAGAATAAACGGACATTTAGTTGGATATAGTTCTTGAAACATAAGCTTTTTTTTTTTGTTCTGAATTTCTGATATGTATTTATAACATTATATGGCATCCTAATGATATAAATAGCTTTCTGTTGTTGTACTTTGCAACAACGGCATAGAGAACCTTTTAGGAAAAGGAATCAACATACAACCATTTTTTGAAAACATTGCTAGTTTAGCCATTTTGTAATGCTAGCAAATTTCTCTTTTTCATCATTATAGTTTTGATACCCTCCTATCTAATTGGAGAGGTCTCAAGTAACTTTCTCCTAAGAGGTTTTCTCCTTCTTTTATAATTTCATACATCATTAAATTTGTTTCTTTTAAAGATAATTACAGGGTAAAATAACACTCATGTGTAACCGTCATGGAGTGGCTTAATGGTCAAGAGGGTTTTATGGAGCTAAGAGGTGACGGGTTCAACCTATGGTGGCCACCTACCTAAGAATTTATTTCCTACAAGTTTCCTTCACATCCAAATATTTTAAGGTCAAGTGATATGTCCTATAACATTAGTCGAAGTGTGTGCAAGTTGACCTAGACAGTCTCAACGATAATACTCGTGAGTGGAACAACACAATTCCACTATTGATTAGCGTTGCCTAGCATGATGAGACGAATGTATATTCCCTTTATAATGTGATCCATCAAGTCTATCAATTATGACTAATATTTGCTTTATTTTGGCGGTACATGTTCTTTGTGATTCATAACATATAGGCCTTGTTTGGTTTGTGGGTTTGGATTCAGATTTCCCGGAATCCAGTACCGTAATCAAATTCCTTGGAATCTTGATTACGGTATTTGGTTTGTTGTATTGATAATTCAAAATAAGAAGAATGTTGTTTGGTTTTCTGGAATCTTTACATTTACCAAACAACTGATTCCAAACTCCCGGATTTCAAATCCAATCCCTGGATTCCAAACGGCAAACCAAACAAGGCCATAAGGAGTTATCCTACATAAGGTTTGAGTATCTTACATCATTAGCTGATAATGATTACCTTTATCAGCAAAAGTTTTTGGGGAAACTTATTTTGATTACAATCAAACAGGTTGACAAAATACCCGGTGGAGCTAGACTTGGTTTTATCACAATTGAAGATGGAAAGACCGAAGTTCTCGTGTATATAGATTGCTTGGTTTTTCCTGCTACTGCCAGCACTGGTCCAATTTTTCGAGCCATAAGAAATGGACGCTTAAAGGACCAGTCACTTCCTGGTGAACCAAGAATAATGAGAAGTCTTTTGAGTGCTTTGAAAAAATCAGTTCAAATTGCTAAAGTATAAGTTAAGTTGTCTTTGTAAATGTAATAAACTTGACTTACCTTCTGTCATTAGGTGCTGTAAATTACTATCAAGTGAAGATTCACTTCAAGATCAGATCGTTCTCTCGTTGTTCATTTGCGTTTTTAATTTTCATATACTTAACAATTCAGAAGTCTATGCTATAAGATTTCCCTAAATCAAACAAATATAAAATAATGTGGCCTGCACAATGCTGGGCTTTTGGATTTTTTCTACTAAGTTAGATTGCATAGCATTTTCTTTCCACTTTTGGACTATCCACAAATTTTTGATGCAGACATTGGAAAGTTGCTGTCAAGAAGCTCAAAACAAGGTGATTGTTGGAATATTTATTATTTAAAGTTTTCTGTAAATTGAGGCTGTTGAGCACTGCACTACATGCCAGGGCATAAAACTAGAACAAAGTTATTAGAAGAGAAAAAGACAGAGATAGAGAAAGAAATGACAAAAGTTAAGCGCCGATTAAATTAAAGCTTGATGACAGCAACTGTTTCAGATAAATATTTTTATCTAAACCTGATTCTTGTTTATGTGTGAACTTCTCATGAATTTCTTAACCTCAAAGATTTGGAGGAACTGAAAACTGCAGATAGAATGCATGGAGATGAAGTACATAACGATTTCGATGCAGTTGTTGTGGGATCAGGATATGGTGGTTCTGTTGCTGTATGTCGGATGTCTGTGGCAGGTATAAAAGTTTGTTTGCTCGAGAAAGGCCGTAAATGGGAATCTCAGGATTTTGTCACGGACAGCACGAAAATAACTTCAGCTTTGAGGGTGGAAAATCAAAATTTAGGCATAAGCTTTGGTCCTAAAGATGCATTATTCCAGGTAATCCTGTTCTTATTGTTATTCTATTTTTATTTTTATTTCTATGAAGTTGAGATGTAAGATGAAGAAGAAATGACCAGTGAAAAGTAGAAGAAGAAAATGACCTTTATGCCTACAGTATCTTGACATTTACGAGGTTATTCATTCTGAATCTGATCATTCAAGCATGATTAAATTTAAAATTTTATAATCTCATGAACACCAGATATGTATTTTTCCCTTCTGACTTTTTTTAGTTACTCAGGTGTATTGAAGTTATTAACCATCTATCTGTATATAGATATTGAACAATTATTATCTATCTGAGTTGCTTACACCAAAATAAAATTCACATCTTGATTAGGAACTAAATAGTTTGTTATTGACTATTGATAAATGTGTTGAATTTCAGGTATTTGAACAAAATGATTCTCTAGCTACTGTGGCCTGTGGGCTAGGGGGCGGTTCGCTAGTGAATGCTGGAGTGATGCTTCCTACCCCAGCTCTCGTTAGAAGGCATCCAAACTGGCCAAAAGAATGGGAAAGGGATTGGTATTTCTGTGAAGCTGCTGCTGCAGCCATGTTGAAGGTACAAAGTGTTCCCATCAAGTTTCCTTCTGCCAAAGTTTTCGAAGAAATTGTTGACGAAGAGATTGGAGGAAGTTTCGAGTCTTCGATGAATCTTAGTGTAAACTTCGATCTCGAGGAATCACTGTCCAATTCGAGGAAAATCCAAGAGAGGGGAAGCTGTTTAGCCTGTGGAAATTGCCTTGCTGGATGCCCTTATAATGCAAAGGGTTCGACAGACAAAAATTATATATTAACAGCCATCCAGGTATTCTTTCCACTGCATTTCAATCGCTAAATCTTCCTATAAGTCGAAATATACATTTACATGTGACAAGTACAGATTACAAAAAAATTAAAAAAAATTAAAAAAAATTACAAAAAAAAGCTCTTGGAGCTTCTGTACAGACAATTGTATTGATATTGAACTACCATAGGATCAATATTGATTAACTTCTATACAACTACTAATGTGTGCAATGTCTTCCTTGCCCATTCTCACAACATATATTCATCTTGTAGTGCTCTTATTCTTGCCTCTACAACCTCGTTGCTCAACTGAAGTGGCATTCTTAGTTGAAATCAATTACTTAGGCCCCGTTTGATAACAATTTCGTTTTTTATTTTTTATTTTTGTTTTTAACTTTTTAAAAACAGGTTTGTTTGATAACCAATTTTGATTTTTGTTTTTAAAATTTTAAAAACATTTTTAAAATATTAAAGAAATTCTAAAAACTAAAAAAGTAGCTAACAGGTTTTTGTTTCCGTTTTTTAAAAAGCATGAAAAAAATCAAGAATAAAGAGTAAAAAACTTAAAAAATCAAAACAAAATGCAATGTTTTAAAACAAAAAACAGTTATCAAATATGTATTTTGGTTTTTAATTTTTAAAAATATAAAACTAAAATCAGTTATCAAACATGTACATATTTTATTTTTTAAAACAAAAAATCAAAAACAAAAAAGAAAGACTAGAAACAAAAAACAGAAAACGAAATGGTTATCAAACGGGGCCATAATCATTGACCTTTCTGTCTGACATTATGTTTTTTTTTTTCTTTTCTTTCTAAACAATGAATTTACTATGTCAGGTGTTACTGGATAGTACCTAGGCAATATCTTTTATGTCTCATTAGCACTTGACTGAAATCCTAGATTTTCCTTGGTATAGGCAGGATGTGTTGTTCATACTACATGTCAAGTTCAATATGTTGTAAAAAACTCACTTAACCAAGAAGGCAGAACCTCTCGAAAAAGAAGATGGTCAGTTTACTTAAATGAGATCGACTTTATAACCTGTGACTTTGTAATCCTTTCAGGTAAGGAAGAAGCAAGGCAGTTGATTACTTGGAAAAAAGTTCCAATAACTTACATTTTAATTTATTTTGATTTTTTCTGCTCAGCTGGAGTTTTTGGTACAACCGAGATACTCTTTCGGTCTCAAATGAGAGGTCTAAAAGTTTCTGAAGCACTTGGGTGTGGATTTAGCTGTAATGGAAATGCTGTGGCTTACCTTGCTGGGAGTCCAGCACCTTTGAATGCTTATGGGTTAAGTAGGGAGCAGCTACGGGAAAAAGCTTTTCATGAACGGCCAGGACCATCTATCTCTTCTTCATACACTTCTTCATTGGGATTCACAATTCAGGTGCATAGTTTTCTTCACTTGCAAAAACTTGATTCTCTATCGAGAAATATAGGGGATTTCGATCCTTAACTAATATGTCATTGATTGTTATAATTTTCCCCCTATAAGAAATAGAACTTATTTTAATGAAATTAGGGATAAAAGGATGGCAAGAACTACCAGAAGAGCAATCTAAACAAAAAACAGCACATTCTGCATATGACAAAACATATATATAACCTCATGGGTTAGCCTAATGGTTAAACTTTAAAGTTGAAGAAATAAGAGATGTCAATTCATGATGGCCACCAACCTAAGAATTAATTCTATGGGTTCTTTGACATCCAAATGTTGTAGGGTCAAACGACATGTCCTATGATTATAGTTGAGGTGCTCGTAACTTACGAGTTGTAAGCTGACCTGAATACTCACCTATATTTAAAAATAAAAAAAATATACAATTCAAGATTACAAGGTAGGCGAATCACTCCTCTCATCGCCAATTGAAGATGGATGTCTACACTATCTAATATGATATCAGAGTCTATTAAGCCCAAACCGGTATTTGATTCAATAAAAATGAAATTGATATCCAATTCAAGATTGGTAGCCCAAAAAAAGGAACCATCTTGAGGGGGCATGTTAAAATCCCACATTTTGAGTTGTAAAAATTTCTCTTTTGAGTTTTGACTGAATTATTTTTTCGTGGCATAGAGTGCAGTACTTCCTTCTGCTTATCCTAGCCTGCTTTTTAAAGGGATTACAACTTATGGGTGGCCCTATGGCTACTGGTTCTTTCATGGCATATTAGATAAGTTGAAACAAGTTCTAAGCTTCAAAGCCAGCCAAGCTATTATTCTGAATGCAATGGGTTGTGATGAGGGTGATGGAAAAATTATGTTGCAAAGGGACACAGATAAAATGTCTTTTTTTCCACCACTCGATCCTCTACTTCCACGAAAGGTAAGCGTCTTTCAAAGAATCACAAAAAAACTAGGGGGAATTCTTTTCATTTCAAAGTACCGAAGCGCATCAGTTCACCATTTAGGTGGGTGCAATGTGGCCTCTAATCCTTCTCGTGGTGTCTGCAATGCCAGCGGTCAGGTTTTTGACCCCAAGAATCCTGCTTCTGTGCATCCAGGCCTCTATGTTTGCGATGCTTCATTAGTTCCATGTTCTGTTGGTGTAAATCCATCTTTTACAATCACAATTATTTCTGAACATGTAAGCAAGCATCTGGTGAGTGATATTCTCAAGTACAAAAGCCAACAGGGCATTGAACTTTCTGCTATCAATAATAATAAACATTTTTCCTACAAAAGAAATTTAAATAGATCCAAGAGATCAATTATCATGGTTAAAGAAACCATGAGGGGTTATGTGGGAGGAATGCCTTGTGCCGCTTTTCTCATTATGAAGATGAATTCCGAGGGTCGGAAAGATTTCAATCAATCAAAAGAAAGCCTTGGAGAATGTCATCCACTTCTTAGAGGAAAAGTTGGTGGGTATATGGAGTTTCGGGGCATCGAGAAAGACAATTTATGCATAATCGATGGGGAAGTAAATTTGTGTGAGACTGGTTGTAGAACTCCCTTCACTCAGTATATGAGTTATTATCTTCTTCTTGCTGCTTCTTCTGGTTCAAGGTGTGAGTGTTGGCTTATTTTATGTATTTTACTTCATTTATAAACTTTAAATGCTGGAACTGAGTGATTTGATCTTTATACTATTTCTGTAACATTTCAAACTAAACTGAATGATGCAGATATATTCTGAAGGGGAAGAAGACCTTGAATCCTTATCTCTTTGGTTTAAATGCTTGGCACGAGACGACAACACTGTGTGTGAGGGTAGAAAAAGTTGCGGAAAACAACTCAATGAATGATATAGTCATTTTAGAAGGGGAACTTAGTATCTCAATTTTAGAACTTCTCAAGAGTTTCATCAGCCTTAAGGGAGAAAAGAGAGGACAGTTCATTTGTCTTCTGTTAAAGACTCTTGTGAGAACCTATATCTTGCAGATACCACGGACGACTTACAAAAACTCAACACCATTGGGATGCTTAGATACCCCCTACAAATACACTTCTCGTTATGAAATCACAACAGGTAGTAACTAAACTCAATGGTTTTGTGCGGCATTAGCATCTTAAAATGGCATCCGAGAAGAAGATATTAATTTTTGTTTTTAAGATGATGTCGTCTAGAAGGTTAGCAACAGATTCATTCATCCAAATGTTGTAGGGTCAAGCGGTATATCCCGTGACATTAGTCGAGGTGTATGCAAGCTAGCCTGGACAGTCACGGATATCAAAAAAAAAGAAGAAGATGTCGTTCAGAAAGAAAGCAACAGACTCATTCATTTTTCTGTCTTGCAACGCTTAATTTTTCATCTTGTCATATGTAAATGTGCAGAAGATGGAACAATCATCAGTTGCATAAAATTCAGCTGTGCCCAAGATCCATCGTGGATTCAAGAAGAAAAACGACGAAATCCGGTTCTCCTGGTCAATGGCTATTCTACAGAGAGTTACTGTCTACCTACAGAACCTACTGATTTAGCAAGAACTTTACTTGGAGAAGAGCATGATGTCTGGCTATTGCAATCAAGAGTACACCCTAAGAATCCCTCTAATGACTTCACAATTGAAGATATTGGTAGATTTGACATTCCTGCCGGTAATATGTTCAAATAAATTCATCCGTTTAGATTCTTTCATTGTCGATGTTTCTGCGTTGTCCACGAGCTAAAAGTACTTAAATTCTTTTGCAGCAATTAACAAGATCCTAGAAATCGATGGGTCGTGCAGAAAGGTACATATTGTTGCACACTGTGTTGGAGGCTTGGCATCACACATTTCTCTCATGGGAGGACATGTCTCTAATGCTTGTGTGGCTTCTCTCTCTTGCACCAACTCTTCAATGTTTTTCAAGCTAACCGTTTCATCAATGGTCAAAATGTGGCTTCCTCTGATCCCAGTAAGCATAACTTTTTGAATATTCGCTCGAATTCGCTCGTGATTGATTAATGTCTGGGAAATGTCTAGACTACAGTTCTGAATTATACAACTTTGTGCTTGATCTTTCTCTGGGTTAGTGAAGCCAAATAAGTCTCTTTGAGCATTTGGATTCTTCTATGCAGATATCCATGGCTATACTTGGCAAGAACAAAATCCTTCCTCTCTTGGGAACATCAAGTATCAGCAGAAGGCATCAACTCCTAAAATGGATTGCTCGTTTATTACCGCGGTACGAGAGGTGCACCTGCAATGAGTGTGAAGTCTTCTCTGGCATATTTGGCAACACATTTTGGCATGAAAATGTGAGTCCTTCACTTCACAGCTGGTTAAACAAGGAAAGCACCACGACACTCCCCATGGCAGCGTTTCCTCACCTCAGAAGAATCTGCAATGCCGGTTTCATCGTCGACGACAAAGGGAACAACAAGTACTTGATACATCCAGAGAGAATGGCACTCCCAACGCTATACATCTCCGGTGGACGGAATCTTCTTGTGAGTCCTCTCACTTCCTTCCTTGCCAACAAATACATGAAGTTGCACCAGCCAAAGTTCAGACATGAAAGGGTGGTTGTTAATGGTTTTGGGCATTCTGATCTGTTGATTGGAGAGAAGTCTTGTAAGGAAATATTCCCACACATTCTGTCACATATTAAATTAGCTGAAAAAGAAGGTTCAATCATTGGTGATGCCAAGAAGAGATACATTAAAGGGGAAGCATTGTCTTGGAGTGAAGATCCACATGATGAGTATGGGGGCTTTGCTACTTGGTTTTCGCCTTGGGTTATTACTTGGTTGTTCTTCTGTCTTTTGGTTTTGTTATTGTTTCCATTCTTTAGATGAATACTTTGAGAAATTGGAGCTTCATACCACGTCCCAAAGCCAGGACTTGAGATACTTCAAGGGTTTTTTTTTTTGTTTAAGCACGACCTAGCGGTCTCGATTCAGGAACGTTTGAGGGAGTATACCTCAAAGAAGTCTGAAGGAGCATACCTATAACATAATATAAATGTTGGTATGACCTAGATAACATAGTTCTTGTGTCAAATCGGGTTTAACTTAACAATAATTGACATGTAACATTGATCGAGAGGTCTCAAATTCGAATCTTCAATTCCAAATATTGTTGTTGTACTAAAAAATGATATTGGTTAAAGTATTCTAATTATAATTTTAAGGTAAGAAATTTGAATACAAAATTTAAATCAATTAAATTTAGGGAAAGTTGTTTCTTAACCAATTTTTCTTAGATTTAATGGTGTGAATTATTTATATAAGAATTGTTTGTTTGTTTGTTTTTTTTTTTTTTTTGTTAATTAGTCAACGAGAGCCCCTTGAATGGAAAGATAATCTTCCATCCATGCCATATCTTTACTAGCTTCCTTCGCCAATTTAGCTAAAACTGAGCCAAAACGAATGATAAGCTTTGGAAGTCTATCGCCAGATGTCTAATCTCGAATGACCATGAGGGAATTAGATTATGTTATGATTGTTTGCATCGAATAGAGCAGGGTCGCAGCTAAAAGAGATTTGAGAATAAAAATAATAATGAAGAAGAAGAGAAAGAACGACACGATGATTTTACGTGGAAAATCCCTTAACAAATTAGGGTAAAAACCACGGGGAAGGATAGAAGAACTTTATTATAAAATAGGAGTTACAAACCTTCTCTCTACAAAGAAACAACAAGCTTTCTTATAAGGAGAACCACTCTCTATTCTATCTCACAACCTCACTTTAGATGTGAGATGTCTTTGGAAATTTTGGGATGTCTTGCTCATAATGGGAACTCACCTATTTATAATAGTCATGAACTTGGGCTCCAAGTATGATCCAATGGTCCACATTTTTTCTTGGAGAAAAAGTTAAACATGTGGCTATGATTTTGCCAACACTTCACTTTGGATAAGGATGTCTAGATATTTTTTACAAGTTAACTTTCTAGATTTCTCTTTAACCATCTAGGAAAAATGGTGAGTTATAGTGTTTTCTTTGGACCATAAATATCTAGACTCTTCTTTGGGCCTTATCATCAAAAGTGTTCCTGGGCCTTAATATTTAACAATCTCCCACTTGGAGATTTGATTGATTTATCAATAAATCTCCATACCATTCTTTCTTCCTTGCCATCTTCATGTTGCTTACGTTTCTGCTAGGCCATTCGCGAATCGATACCAATCGAACTTGTCAGCATTGACTGCCTTGGTTAGATAATCTGCTAGGTTTTATTTCGTATGAATTTTCTGCATATCCACTGTTCCTTCCTCCACTTGGAATGAAAAGCTGCACTCGAATATGTTTTGACTTGGAATGAAAAGCTGGATTCCTTGCAAGATACAAGGCACTCTGACTGTCACAAA
>JBBMEF010000025.1:8025318-8038961 GCA_037832685.1 Sicyos baderoa
GCATGTGTTCTGAGTGAATGCTAAGCGCATCGAAATAATTTTCACACATTTTAGGTGTAGCTTCACACGTACCAAGTATCTTGTGGGGTAGAGATTTGTTTAAGCTTGGTTACAGGTGGAAGGTGGGTAATGGTAAGAAAATTATGATTAGTTAAGATCCTTGGATAAATAGAAGTGGAAATCCTTTTGTTGATGGGGTTAGAGGGGATTGGAAGGATAGATACGTGGCGGAGTTATTGAGAGATGATAGATCATGGAAGGAGGAGCTTGTAGAGAATATTTTTTGTAAGGAAGATGCTGATATCATTTATAATACCCCTTTGAGTGAGGTGGAGATGCCGGATGAAGTGATTTGGAATGCTAGTGAGAATGAGACTTATTCTGTGAAAAGTGCCTATCATATTTGGTTTAGGTTGGATTATTTGAAGGAGGAATCTACTTCGGATCCTAATATTACGTCAGAAATCTGGAATAGTTTTTGGAAGGTTGAGCTTTCCCCAAAGATCAAAGTGGGCGCTTGGAGTGTCCTTGCTAATGTCATCCCGACTAAATGCAACATCTATATGAGGGGGTGACTATTAATACTTATTGTCCTTTGGGTTGGAATTCAATGAAGTCGAATATGCATATTTTTAAGGATTGTAAATTGGCCATCCGTGCTTGGAAATATATTTTCCTTGGTTTTCTGAGTTTAGTAATTATTTCTTAAGGACGAAGAAAATGGTGGATTTCTGGAAAGGTTTAAGTGATAAAATTCCTAAGGAGAAGAGGTTTAAAGGTATTATTATCATTTAGAGCTTATGGAACTTCAGAAAAACCAATGTATAAATGGCAAGTTGGTCTTGAAGTTCCATAATCTCATAAATATTATCGAAAAAGCTATTAATGTTTATAATATTGTTGGTGCGGGTTTTGTTGTCAAGTCCGCTCTTGAATCAATTGTCCCTTGTAGATGGGTGGTTCTTCGAAAGGCATATGGAAATTGAATGTGGATGCTTCTGTGAATCATATTTCGAAAAGGGGAAACATTGGTTGGGTGGTTCACGATTGAAAAGGGCATCCCAAATTGATGGGCCGGAAGTCTAATTTTTTGCATCAATTTGTGAAGGTTCTTGAAGGAAGAGCTTTAAGAGATGGCTTGAAGTAGTTAAGAGATGTTCAAAGCTCTTTTTTACCTCCGATTCTAGTGGAGTCCGATGCCTCAAATGTTATTAAAGTTGTTCATGACTCCGATATCTCTGAATTCAGCAATATCGTTGTTGATATAAAGCAATTAATTGCTTCACTTGGCATTGTGCAAGTTTCATATTGTAATAGGCGTTGTAATATGGTCGCCGATTTGTTAGCTAAGAAGGACTTTGGTTTTGATTTTTGTTGGAAGGATTATTGTCTCATGAATGAGGAGGGGTTCTTATTTTAGAGGGAGAATCTTCCCTTTGACATTGACTCCGCCCTAGAAATTGATTATAGTAGTAATTTATTTTAACTACACACTCACGAACTCGACAATCGGTATTTAACTCTGGTTTAAAAAAAAAATTGACAAATTTATTTTTAGAGAAAGAGAAATATCCTCATAATTCTTGTTCATAAACATGGAAACTGGTAGCTGCTAAGAGCATTGTATCTCTTTCTTCAGTTTTCCATGACAATTCCTTCCACTTTGGCTCTTCACTCCCATTTCTCCCTCCCAATTCCACGTTCCAACCCCTCTCGCCATGGCAGAACCTCACTTTTCTCATCCAAATCCCTAATTTCACCCTCCACAACCACTTCCCGCCGCCGCCCGCCGCCCATCTCCTCTTCTCCGCCCGACGGCGCGTCGGCCGAAAACACTCCCAGGTTAGTTTATCGATTTCAAACCAATTCGTGATTCCGACGTCGATCCTTAACATGTTTCCATGTTCTATTGCTGTTTTTCAGCAACTTCTGCATCATAGAAGGGCCGGAGACCGTTCAGGATTTTGTTCAGATGCAATTCCAGGAAATTCAAGACAACATACGGAGTCGTCGGAATAAGATTTTTCTCCTTATGGAAGAGGTTAGGTTTCTTATTGGATATTTGTTTTTCTTCAAGGGATTTTTCTTACTAGTTATGTTTGAGCGGATAGGTTAGAAGATTGCGGATACAACAACGCATCAAGAGTCTTCGAGTTCTTGATGATGATAACAATGAAGAGGCCAATGAGATGCCTGTCATTCCATCATCTATTCCTTTTCTTCCCCATGTGGTAAGTGCCAAAACTATCTTGTGTACAAATGAGTACGGTTGAAATTTCTTGAACTATGTTGGGCTATGATTACTTAGTCAGGGTCTCGTTAGTCGAGATACATTTAATTATATCAACCAACATTCTCCCGCACTTGTGGGCTTATAAATTTGAGAAATATCCTACGAGTAGAATTCAATTTTAAATTGGGAGGTAATGACTTTGCACGGATTCAAACTCAGGACTTTGGACTTACTGCTCTCATACCATGTTGAATTATGTTAAACCACCAATCAACTCAAAAGTTTAAGCTGACGAGTTTTGGTAAATTTAATTTTATCAACCAACAATGTTCTTATCTCCTAAATAAAATAGTTTCGCTCATTTGCCTGTGGATGTAGCTAACACGACTTTAGTGAACCACTTGAATCACTGTATTCTTTGTCACCCGTTTTCTTTAATTCTTGAGTGTTGTTCTGATTTTCTTAACAAACACAGTGAAACCATCTTGACCTAGTGGTCAAGTAGGTCGAGAACTAAAAAGTTATCTCTTCAACTCATGATGGTCAGCTACTTATGAATAAATTCTTTATGGGTTTACTTGAAGACCAAATATAGTAGGTCAAAAGATTATTGTACTGCAAGGATAGTAAAGTTGCGTGTAAATTGGTTGGACACTCACATATACATATTGTTCTTTTTGTCTGCCGGAGCATTTCCCTAAATTGTGATCTTACAGAAGTTGGCTTCACTAAGAAAGATGCTAGGCTAGTGGGTGACAGTTACAAACAACCATCACAATTAACTTAGATGACATTGCAGGTGTAGTTTGGAAATAAAAACTGAAACCCATTTTTGTAAGCACAGATGAACTATGGCTGTGTTTTTTTTTTTTTGATACAACAATATTGGGAGAAGGAGGATTCGAACATGTAACTTCATGTTACTAGGTTGTACAAGATACCGGTAGAACTATGGTTGTGGTTAATTTAATAGGTTATACATTTTCTTTAATGCTTGTTAAATTAGATCTGTTCAGGTATTAGCCAATGATACACCATGCCTTTTGTTTCTCTCTTTTGTGTTTTAGTTACTGATGGTCATTGAATATCATCTACTGATGTTTGACTAAAATGGCTCTTACCCTTTTCCCGTTGTAGACACGAAAGACGTTGAAGAAGCAATATTTAACCAGCTTGTTGGTTATATCAGGAATAATTGTGTTTGGTGGCCTTATTGCTCCTACTGTAAGTTTATTTTTTTCTACCTCTTTTTTTGAAACAAGGGGTAACCACGACCGTCCCTAAGCCAGGCACCGAAAATTAAATTTTACGTTTTTTTTTTAATATTAACTTTTTGAAGCGCGCACCTCGGCTAATGTCACAAGACATACCGCATGTCCTTACAATATTTAGATGCCAAGAAAATATTATTTTTTTCTACCTCTTGTTCTATGAATAGTTCTAGCCTTGTTGTTTGGGTGTATTAATCTTGTACGTGGCTGCTGTTTCTTATTCGCGGCCGCTTCGCTTCAGCCCAAAAGTTTAATGAAGAGATGAAACAGAATAATAGAAACAAAAAGGTTTGAAGGCAATGCAACCAACTTTTGTTGAACTTAAAAACCATCATGAAATATCTGTGATTATCAGTTTTATGGACGCTTTTAGAATCCTTTGGAGATCATTGTTTTAGTTGCTTGAGTTTATATCATAACAGAGTCTATACCATCTAAACATACTTGTCTATACCATCTAAACATTGGTGAGAAAAATCTTTCCCATTGCAGCTGGAGCTAAAATTGGGAATAGGGGGCACTTCATATGAAGATTTCATCCGCAACTTGCACTTGCCTTTGCAATTAAGGTATTTGATCTAATCCAACTTCTTTCCAAATTTGAATATCGAAGCCAATTCAATATTTGTCTCTAACGAACCCCATGTTGCTTCAATTTCTGTCTTTTTGAATCTCGATTTCAGTCAAGTGGATCCCATTGTGGCGTCGTTTTCAGGTGGAGCGGTAGGTGTCATTTCAGCCTTGATGTTAATTGAAGTCAACAATGTTGAGCAACAAGAGAAGAAAAGATGCAAATATTGTGATGGAACTGGTATGTGCTAACACCAATCGATTACGCGCGTGCACACATATATAACCTCATTTCTCCATGTCTTTACTGTCTCATTACGTATGAACTTTTGGAATTGAATTCTTCTATTCTCACGTTGTATAATATTGGGGTAGGGTTTGAGTCCGTAACCTCTTAGTTATTAGGTACATCCTGTCATTGGAGCTATGCTCTTGTTGACCTCTCATTAGCTTAGTTATTAGGTACATCCTGCTCTTGTTGACTTCTCATTAGCTTTGTCGACTTCTCATGTCGTGTAATAAAATTAGTCTTTATTCAGTTTACGATCTTGCTTGTTTTCAAGGGCTTGTTTAGGCCCAGCACAAATAACTGAATAAGCAAGGTTCAAGTAAAAAGACCTGCTTTAAGGTGTGCCTTCTGCACCTTTCGACTTCTTGATTAATTATATAAAATAAATCAATTCGAATAATCATGCAAAAAATGTTTAGGTGTTTTGTTCTTTGTTAATTAAAAAAATAACTTCCTCAAGTGTCCAAGTTTGAAACCTGCTTTTGAGTGTGTCTTCTGCAATCTGCACTATTGGAGGTCTCAAATTTCAAACTGTTCCCTCTTGGGTTTGGGTTATGGGTCGGATACGGGTACCTCTAGATATCTAATGGGATAAAACTCCGATTTTCCGGTTATAAAAAATAAGTTATTTACTAACCCTTATTATTATTTTAATATTCTCACTTCAATTATGTTATTTCTTCTGTATGAATGTTATAGTGCGCCTCACAAAAAACAAAAAAAACAAAAACTTAGCCATTTTTGTGCGTCTTGCACTGAATCCCCATTCCTAGTTCAATTTTATGTTGCACCTTATCTAAAAACTCCATTTTTTTTCTGAAGTATCCGTTGATAATGTTATGGACAGGATATTTGGCTTGTGCTCGATGTTCTTCAAGTGGCGTATGCTTAGGAGCTGACCCCATCTCACTATCTGCCTCGTCTAGCCGCCCTCTACGAGTCCCCAAAACTCAAAGATGCCTCAATTGTTCCGGTGCAGGAAAGGTACAAAACCTTATCAAAATAATCATTCCAATTACTATTATCAATTATACAACTGGTTTGGCTGGATAATTTTTTAAAACATATTTTTTGAACTTTTGTTACTGGCCTATGTCTTCTTTCATTTTTTTAAAACTCTATTGTTTATATGTAACCATTAATGATATTTTTTAAGTACAACTTGAATTAAATGTGCTACACTTTTAAATTATTAGGAGAAGGAAACAATAGGAATTTATGATCAAAAGATGTTCTTTTCATTATTTTTATATAGTTTATAGAACAATGAAAATAGTTTATAGGTGTACATTTTTCTCCTTAATTTTGAATATAGTTTCTATTTGGCCTCTACACTTATACTTTTACTCGTGAACTTTGAGTTTAGTTTTCATTTGGTCTTTATGTTTTAAAATATTACATTCTTACCTTGAGTTTTATTTCTTTTTGATACCTATGCTTCAAGATTTTACTTGTTTACCTCGTGTGTTCACGGATGCTTTGTCACTTATGTTAATTTTATATTAGTTTTTTAAAAAATTAACTACTTTTTACTATTTTTCTAACACTATCGAAATTAATTAAAAATTCACTTCATAATTATTTTAAGTTAATACTAAGGATCATAGAGAGCATGAATAGTGAAAATTCTTGTATAAAATTGTAAAATCTTAAAACTTAAGGACTAAATGAAACTAAATTCAAACAAAAAAAAATACAACATTTTGAAATTTAGGGACTAAATGGAAACTATACTTGATAGTTATGGGGGTTAGGGAATATGTAACATTTTGAAATTTATGGACCAAATAAAAGCTATAATAAAAAATTAGGGACCAAAAATATTTTCCCAATCATTTTTCATAAATTGTTTTAAGAAAATACACTACACCTGAAGTCATTTATGAAAATAAGCCTTTGTCAAGTGATGTGGTTTGAGTTATTAGATATTGAATAATAACTTTCATGCTGATTTAGGTAATGTGCCCAACATGTCTGTGTACTGGGATGGTTATGGCGAGTGAGCACGATCCAAGATTCGACCCATTCGACTAAGGTTAGGTAATGTGCCCAACATGTGCGTGTACTGGGATGTTGATGGCGAGTGAGCACGGTCCAAGATTCGAACCATTCGACTAAGGTTAAACTTGTAAGTTATTTTTTATCTTTCTTCAATGTTTACTTTCATACTTCTCTAAAATATGAATCTATAATTTCTCATATATTAAATAAAATGTAGGAGAATTGTTTGTATATTATTCTAATACTGAAATTTCAAATAAAATGTTGGAGAAAATGGCTTTATACGTACTATAATACTATTGGTTTGTTGTTAAACAATAGAAACAAGAAGCTATTACTTTCTCAAGGACCTTTATCCGTCTATGAAATTTTGTTAATTTTTAAGATCCATTTAATTTTTTTATTTTTTGTTTTCAAATAATTGTGCTTATAGTTTTGGAATTTGGCTAACGATTTCAAATGCTTACTAGAAAGCCAACAAGATCAAAGCATTCGTTAGTTGAACTTAAATGCATATTAAAAATTTAAAATTTTGTAGATAACAGGCTTAACCAAAAATTGAAATTAAATGGTTATCAATTACACTAAAACAAAATAATTTTTGGAAACTTAGAACCTTGATCTTCTTCCACAAGTCCGAAGATTGATCATTAAAAAAGTAGCAAACCAACCTAGCCAGCTAGTAATCAGCTCGAACCATGACTCTTTATGAACCAGAATTTCAAAGAATTCAATGACTTTTATGAACCAGAATTTCAAAGAATTCAAAAGAGGAGTGTTGATTGATGAATTTCGGCCAATCATATGCTGTTACGTCATTATTCGAAATTTAATGGTGAAATTAAATTAAAATTTTGAGATAATATTTCTCAAAATTAAATTGGGTCAAAAAAATTGTTTTATTTTGAATTTTGGTCAAAATTAAACCCGACCAAGTTCATTTAGCGAATCGAACCAGAAAATATAAGCCCAAGGGCTAGGCCCAAAAGCCTATTAGGGCCCAAGCCTAGGACCCTTGTGAACTATATAAATAGAGGAGTTCTTCTTCATTTCAAAATGGTGGAAAGTTTTAGAACTTGAGAGGGAATTCACAAGAATTGAGGTTTATCCACGATTCTAAAAATCAAAATCATTTTGAAGGCTAAAATTACTTCAAAAGACAAATAGTTCCGCAAAGAAATAGGATCCAGTTTTTCGAATTAAGAACAAAGAGAACGAATAAGAGGATCGAGCATCTAAATTAGTTATAGGAACTTTTAAAAATATTTTTAATAAATTTAACTTAGATTGAAGTAAATATTTTCACTGGAATTAGCTTTGTTTAATTGAAGCGGTCCGTTTTATAGCTATCACTTTATTGAATTCGTTTTTTTTTTTATAAAATTTTGGCATTCAATTTTTTTTTTTTTTTTTTTTTTTTCTCTTCATTTCGGGAGTTATCTCCTTTATTATGTCATTTATAATTAAAAATTTCTTATGTATTTTAAATTTGTCAACTTTTCCATTTCAAAATAAAATAGAACTGACTGCAAACATAATTCAATATTGATTTTTCTTATCAGAAAGTAATAAAAAAAACATAAAACAACATAGTAGAGTGCATGTCATTCAATGATTGTTATCTCTTTTTTTTTTAATGTAACAATTATTGTTATCAATCAACCAACATCTAAGTCGATTGCTTTTTTTATTTTTATTTTTTATTTTTTTTTCTTTTGAATACGTATCGGGGGAGGGAGGACAAATACCGATTGTTGGGATCGAACCTATGACATTGGTGTTGAACTGGTTTACAACCAAACCATGAAATCATTGCGTCACTAACTCATTCGATACCAAAATGAATGATAGTTTATTTGTTTGGTAATCCAGTTAACACCATAATCACAAGTTCGATTTGGTATTTAGCTCTAATTTATTAGAAAATCACACTATTATATATAAACAAAAATTATTATTATTATTATTTTCAACCAGCAAATGGATAAGTGACATAATGATTTCATTGTTTGTAAATCAATTCAACATTAACATCAATGTTACAGGTTCAATCCTAAGAATCGGAATTAACTAATGTTAATTAATCAGTTGCACCTTCATAATATATGAATAATTTTACAACTATATTTATATCTTTTTGTCTAGTATTGAAATTGCTTATAGTCCATTCAATATATCACATTAACACCTAAGTTATAAATTTAATAATAATAAAAAAAAAATAAAAAATTATTAAAACCAAAATGAAAAATTACAAGAAAAAACGATATCTCAATTACATTTTAACCTTTCCTATAATATTTTAATCGATTTTGACTTTGTTGTTTCAAAAAAAAAAAAAAATAAATAAATAAAAATAATTTTTGTTGTTCATCCCTCGTAATCTTTGTTTAGTTGGCAATGGCAGCTACCACGAAAAAACAGTCAAGAAATTTGACAAATTACCTAAATTAAAATCTGTGTTCATACATAGTAATTACAAATTACAAATTACAAATTCAATTTCATCCAAGAATTTACAGCTCTGATTTTACAATTCCCAAGAAAAATGAATCCACGAGAATCGAATTGAATCTGAATTTTCAATTCAGATTCACACTCAATCGAACAGTAAAATCGGCCAAATTCAAACCCTAGCGTAATTGAAATTCCTCTGCATTTGATCTGTTCTTAAGAAAATCCTCGAAAATTTCGCCGAAATCGAATCGAATCGCTGAAACAGAAATCGAAGATCAAACGATTCAACATTTTCTCTGCATTCGAATTTTCATGATCTGTTCTTAAGAAACTCCTCAACAATCTTGCCGAAATCAAACAGAATCGAGAATCGAATCAAATCCGGTTCGGTATGAACAGAAATCGAAGACGAAAATCCTTACCGAAAAGATCAAACGATTTCAAAAACCCTAGGCGATTCAACATTCCTCTACACATTCGATCTGATCTGATCTGTTTCTACAGAAACTCCTCGACGATCTCGCCGAAATCGAATCTGCCATTACAGCATTCAACGGCGCTAACAATTCCTTGAAACGCCGAGACGCTGCACGGAACCACAAGCGCGTTCCTCTGCTCGAATCCGAACTCTCTGTGCGCTTTGTCCAGCAGCATCTTGAACAGCGGATGCGACAAGAAGCTCGTCGGAACCACGAACCGCTGCCGCTCCTCGCCGACGTAAATCGCGAACGATCCGGTCGGCGTCGACGACGACGACTGAGAATCTTGATTTTCCGACGATTCCAATCGATCGCTGAGCAAACTCTCGTTGTGCGATTTCTCGTCGGTTCCGGCTCGGACCTTCACTTTGTTGGCGAGTTTCTTGAAGGACACCATTTTCTTGCCTAGCATTTTTTCCGATGTGAAGGAAAATTGAAGGAAGGTTTTGCAGAGGAGTGGCTAGGGTTTTTGAAGATGAAGCTTGGAATCCTCCATGGATATGGAAAATGGAGCGTCTGAAAATGGGTTTTATACTAGAATTTGTGGGGATGGAGAAGAAGAATAATAATAAATAAAAGGAATTTTGTTTTTTTGATAAATTAATTAATAAATAAATAAATATTATGATTGGATTATTTGACTTTGGCGGTTACTCATAGAGTCTTCGATTATTCCATTTCCTATGCCTTTCCTTTAACTTCAACTTAGTACTAGTAGCCTAGTAGGACTAAACTATTATATATTTATCTTAAAATAAAATAAAATAAAAAGTATATATATTTGTCACTCATGTGGCATAATCTGAACCGTTGATTTTATTTTTAATTTTATTAAATAATTTATTTTTAAAAAATGAAAAAAAAGGTGATTCAGATTTTATCCCCGCAAAGATTGCATGTTGCCCAAGCAGCATGCAAACTTTCCTCGTATTTATATATACTATGAATAGCCACTTTTTTGGAAAAAAATTGTGCATATCAGAAAATTTGAAGACAAATTGAGTAGATCGAGTTAAAATAAGAAAAAACTTACGTGGGGATGATTTCAATTGGTGCGATATATAAATTTCAAGCTGTGCATATTCTTTAATCAATGTTTTATATATTATTTAATGAGTGTAGATAGTACCAAATAAAGAAAAGATGAATGATAAAATTGAAATATACAAAAAAAAAAAAAAAAAATATCCAAATTCTGCTATGGATGAATTTTTTCTTATGTAATGTAATTATAGAATAGAGTAAATTTCCTATATATAATAACAAATAAGCAAAGAGATATTAATATATTAACCATAACAAGATTTGTGGTTCAAAACTCTCAATATTTTTATACAAAAAATAATAATAAATAAGAGTTTCATTATTTTAAGATATTAAAATTGAATATTATCATGAGTTATGATTTAATAATCAAGACTATCTTAAAAAACTAGGAGGTGAAAGTTTAATGTAAGATAGTCACACTACATAAAAATTAATTTTTTATGATTTTTCTTTAACTTCAAAATATTGTAATCGACTTATAATTTGTTAGATTTTTTACTTTTTTTAAAAAAAGGAAAAAAAAATGACCCTGGTTGATTTGCAAAATCATCCTTCTATTCAAATATTTAAATTAGGGTTCACCAATTCAATAAAATTTTCTCCAGTTTGAAATTTTAGATTTCAATCCAACCCATTACAAACAGACAAACACCCCTTAAAATATATTTGTAAAATGGTAAAATGTAAAGTTGGCCTACACATAGGAAAAAATTTCTTATAAATATATCTTATACAAGTTAGAACTATATTTTTGTTGGTTTCTTTTTTCTGAATACAAGTTGGGAGAGGAGATTACAAATACCGATTCTTCCCGGGTTCAACCCGTAACGCTAGTGTTGAACTGGTTTAAAACCAAACAATGAAACCATTGACACTGACTCGGTTATATTTTGTTGTTATATCTTAACTAATATTAACTACTATTTTTTCATGAATAGTAGATGTTGAAGGCGGAATTTGGTCCTCCGTATCAACCGTGAATTTGTTTAAAGTAGGGACGTCGTGCCTGCAAAACAGAGAAACTGGGCACCGGTGTGATACGTGCCACGTGACCTCTGATGCCTAAGTCAGTAACGAGGAATCGAGTAGGAAGAGTGATAATTTCTGGAGTTTGAATAGCTTACCTTTTCCTTCAATTATTCGTCATATTTATAGACCCTTGGCGTAATAACCCCACGTTTTTACCTATTCGTGCGATGAATCCTGAGGTCATGGCCGAATTCCCAGGTGAATCGGGGGTACGTGGTCATGGCCCAATTCCTGTGTGAATCAGGAGCCATGCTTGTATCGTACTGGGTAGTTGGAGAAATGGTCATCGAGCGCTTTGAATTGGGCTTCGTTGCTCGGGCTCATTTTACATGGGCCAACAAGTGTCATACTCCAGGTCGATTTAAGACCGACCTTCTAGTAGAGGTCGGGTTGGTAACTCACTTTGACCTATGGTCATTTTACCTTGGGGTCATTTTTGCCCCACGCTCTTTTTGACCTATGGTCATTTTGCCTGGGTCATTTTACCCCACGCCTCTTTTTGACCTATGGTCATTTTTTCCTTGGGGTCATTTTGCCCCAGGCTTCTTTTGACCTATGGTCATTATTTTTCTTGGTGTTATTTTGCCCCGACTCCTTTTGACCTATGGTCATTTTGCTTTGGGGTTATTTTGCCACAGGCTCCTTTTGACCTATAGTCATTTTGTCTTGGGGTCATTTTTCCCGAGGCTTCTTTTGACCCATGGTCATTTTGCCTCAGGCTTCTTTTGTCCTATGGTCATTTTGCCTTGGGGTCATTTTGCCCCAGGCTCCTTTTGACTTATGGTCATTTTGTCTTGAGGTTATTTTGTCTGATCTTTCCAAGGTTCGTCTCCGGGTCCGACCCGTCATGGTTAGAGCATTTTATGGGTCTTCAGATGTTGCTTTATAGGGCCCGTATTCACTATTGGGCCGTTTTCGAGAGGAGACCAGACCGCAATATCCAGATTCGCCTTGTCCCGAATTCACCTACCACAATAGTTATATTTAGTAAGTAAATCAAGTAATAAAGACATTTAATATGTGGTTTTGAAAAAAAAATGCATTTAATAGGTAAATTAAGCAATACAGATCATCGACTTTGAGTCATGAAATATTTTAAGACATTTGGCATAAATTAAAACAAAAGAAAAGCACATTGACTAAAAATAAAATTCAACACATAATTTGGAATTGAAGAAAAAAACTCATCGCCGTTGACTAAATTAAAAAAAAAAAAACAAAAAACTAAATTTCAAAATTCATGATTTTCTCTTGAGCTTTTATTTTCAAATTTGATTAACTATCTGAATTTTTCTCATCTAGTTTAAGCTTTTATACACATTTTCTCACTAATCTATTTCTAAAAAGACATTAGTCATTCACCATTATCCCAATATTCTACATAATGTCATAAATCATATTTGCCAATTAGTTTCAACTTCATTTTTAGTCATGGTACGTATATTATAAAAACAAATATAAGCTTAAAGTGTTTATTGATTTGGTCGATATCATCAATCGATTTAGTTAGTGTTGATAAGAAAATATGTATTTTTCAGACTCGACATTTTTACCAGTTGGCATGTTTAGTTCAACATCGATATTCCATTTTAAATCGTGATTGGTCTACCCCTAACTTTAGAAGTTACATTTTGTTCATACATATATAATTTCATTATTGGATATTCTAGTAAGTAAAAGCATATGATACAAAAGGAACAAAAGAATGACATGAAATTCAAAGGGCATATAATATTGGACTTTGGTGCTCAACCACTAAAAAGAGAGAATATGAAAGGTGTTTCAGTTTGAAATAATGGCAACCACTTATCATTGAAAATCCTTTGCCCTTTGACTTCAAATTTTAATTAGCAAAATCAACAGTTTCCTTTACCAAATCAATAATTTTTTTTTTTTTTTCTTTTTTGGTGTAACAGTTCAGTTTATTTGTTTTGGTTTTTGTCCATTGATATATATGGAACCTTCCAAATTTGGGTTGCTTTTAAAAAATTTAAAATAAAACTTAACAGACAAAACAATTATAAAGTTTACTGTTAATAAAAAACATAATGGTTAAACTATCATTTTGGTCCCTTGACTATCATAAAAATTCCATTTTGGTTCCTAAACTTTCAAAAGTCCAATTTTAGTCCCCCAACTATCATTTTTGTTCTATTTTGGTCCCTCAACTTTTAAATGTCCAATTTTAGCCCTTCAAGTTTCTTAAATGTTTAAAAATGGTCCTTGAGTTAAAAATAAAACTTAACCCTAGTTAAGAATGAATGATG
>JBBMEF010000025.1:8039899-8054190 GCA_037832685.1 Sicyos baderoa
CCCCCCCCCCCCCCCCCCCCCCCCCCCCCCCCCCCCCCCCCACAAACACTTGCCAAAAGAAACATATCCAAAACGTATGAGAGGCAAAGCGAATCAAAACTAGTTGCCCAAGTCAAGTTATTTACTCAATCAATATGAGAGCGAATATCTTGGACTGTAAAAGAAGAGTATTCGCTTTGGCAAAAAGGTGAGCGAACAAATTTTAAACATAGTTGAAGAAGTCGGGAAATAAACAGGCTTACTCCAAGTTAGGAAGGAAGGTTTAAACCAAAAAAGCAGCATATTCAGAAGCATTTACAAAGAAATGAGAACATCAATGCACAACCTCCTACTGGCACGTAACATTTTTAGTAATATGCTCAATTATAGTGCTTATTGATTTAGCGTGAATGTAAAGTATGTATTTCATGATGTGAATTCAAACGAACGTATAAATTAACATGCATGATGTTTTACAAAGGGCACACATATGTTTTTCATTTGTGCAATTACTCGAGACGAGTAATAATTCAAGTTTGGGGGTGTTGATAACTCGCGAACGCGAAGTCATATATGTAACGAATCTGTAATAAAAGATAGTAAAATCCATAAGTAATTCGTTAAAAGTTCGCTTTAAACCAGACAATTTCGCGAACTCCATAACCTTATAGTTTTCTGAGTAAGGAATGTGGTTTTTTCTACAATCTACTAGGATTTAGAATTGTTTAACGTTTTTGTTTATGAGATGAATCAGTATTCGCTACCACATAATCTTGCGAACGCGAACCAGAAGATTGCATTTCACAACCAGAAGATGCACGTGTCAAACATCCAACCAAGAACTCGTCAGAGCCACGAGACGTGCAAGGCTTACGAGAATCATGGCGCAGAGTGGAGAACGTGGGTGAGAATTGCGGACTCAATTCCTCTCCCTATAAAAGCAGAACGCAGAGACTAAAACAGTGTCGGAAAAAAAAAATTGGAAGTTGAAGAAAAGATTGAATTATTGATTCGGAGATCGATCATCGTACTTAAAAGGAGACTTGTCGTACGTGAAGACAACTTGAAGCTCGGAACTTGAAGTCAACTTAGTATTCAGTATTTCGTATTTGTTTAGCATTTTCTTTTCGCATTTATTATAATTTTCGCATGTTTTGAATTCAGTTTGTTTTATCAACTTTTGAAAAGTACTTATTTAATTATGAGTATGTTTATTATGTGCATGTCTACTTAAATTTCATTTCGGAATTCGCAAGGATATTTGTTCGCAAAGTTAGCTTCCGATTAAACTATTTAACTGAGTATATAAGTATAGAGAACGAATTGAGAAATTCTAGTGTTTATCTTTGAGAAAAGTAAATATTGCTCTGTACTTAGTCTAAGTTTTGTTAACGAGAGTTTTCAATTCATATTCGCTTAGAGATAAGGTTTGCTAGAAACTCAGTTGTAATTCAACGAACATATGATTCGAGAGAACTAAGTAAGTTTGAGTCTTGGAGTTAATCCGCGAAACATCCTATGCGAACTCCTGAAGTTTTTACTTATACATTTTATTCTTTCAATATTGATCACCAACATTTGTTAACTAATTCAAACAAATTCGCATTCGCTTTGAACTTACAAGTGCTTAACGAACTAAATTATAATTCCCTGTGGAGACACTCTTACTTATTTTAAAACTTACTTCAACAATAGTGTATACTTGCATTATCAATTCCCAATAGGATTCAAAGTTCGCTAACCGTGTGGGAACCACCCATTGAACGAACAACCACCCTACTACCACCAATGCCGAAGCTAAAATAAAAGAAAGGAACAACCCAAAAGAAACAAAGACCCAAAAATCAGCAAACACAAACATGATTTGATCCAGATGGATTAACGCAACTGGATCCTCAAAAATCAAGATTGCAACAATCAAACCCGATAAGCTTATGAACTTTTCATACATATTCCATCACTGCATTAACCGAATTCACAATGAAAGGTTGGAAAGGTAAAAGCCTTTCCCAAAAACTAAATGGTACAATTACTAATGGGAATCTGTTAGCCAATAAACACAAAGTAGAAACATCTTCCTATTCTCCAGTTAGCTTAAGCGATTTCCCATTCTCTGCCAAGAAATTCACATCCATAATTAATATTGAATGAATTAATAGAACCTAGCTTCAACACCATACTACTCCTACAAAAATACAAAAATGCTCAATGTTATTTAGTTTATTTCATAATGTTATTTAGTATCAGTGTATATTTTGGAAAATGTACACCATTACCAGTTTTAATAATTAATTTAGTATGAAAGAATTGATGACGTATTAGAGTATGGTTGAATTGAATTTCAATTCTTAACATGTATGCTTAAAATAATTTTCTAAAATAATTCATCTAGTACATAATACATTTACTATCACTGGTAAAATATTTTTATGATTGATTGAATTTTATCGTGATAAAAATTAGATAGAGAATTCAATTTAGATTTTCTCAAATAAATAAACTGCTTTTGATTTTGTGTTATACATAAGATCTTTGCCAAATATACATGCAAAACTCCCATAGATTTAGACAACAATTCTAAATTAGTTGAATTCCACATTGTTTTATTTATTTATTTAAATTGTATATATATTTATTATCAAATTGGGTGTTTGGTCTAGTGGTATGATTCTCGCTTCGGGTGCGAGAGGTCGCGAGTTCGATTCTCGCAACACCCCCAAACAAGCAGTTTTTAATTTCAATTTTGAAAATGAAGAAATATAAAGAAAGAGCCCATCTCGATTAATTAGGGTTTTTCCATCGCTGTGTGCAGCATCTCTTCCTCTCGTTTGTTCAGCATGAGTAGGGCAGGCCAACCTCCAGATCTCAAAAAGTAAGTTCCGCCCTAACATTATCTTCTTCGTTCTACATTTGCTTCTGTTTTCATTTCATTTTTCTCCTCTTTATGCAGATACATGGACAAGAAGCTTCAAAGTATGTTCTATTACTTACCATTTTTTTTTTTTATCGTATTTGATTTTTGTTTTGCAATTTCGTTTGCTATTTGTTAGTATGTTTGTATTTTTTTCTGCGCGCTGAAATGATACAACTTGTCTGTTTCTAATGTTTGAATCTTCCTATTCTAGGGTTTAGGGTTTAGGATTTAAGCCTAGTTTGTGATAGAAATGGTTAGAAGACGAACGGATGAATGTCTGTAACCTTCATTATGGATAATCTAGTACGAGAATTGAAAGTTGGAAGACAATTTTTGTTTCATGTCCCCGTTTGACTACCATTTTTGATTTTATAAATTTAAGCCTACGAAAATTATCTTATTATATGTTTTTTCTTATTTGATACCTACCTCTTACCTATATTTGTAGAAATCAAACATAAATTTTGAAACAAAAAAAAAAAAAACCTTCCAAAAGTTTGTTTTTGTTTTTGAAATTTAGTTAGTATTCATATACTTGTTTAGGGAAAGATGATACATTGTAGGAAAGATGGACTCATATCGTATAAAATTTGAGTAAAAGTAAGCTAAAAATTTAAAAAACCAAAAATAAAAAACCTAATGATTATCAAACAGGGTCTTAGTTTTTGGTAGCTAGTCAGATTTCAATTCTAGATAGTTAACCTATTTTGTTATCAGTTATTACATGTATACATAAGCTTGCTTAGCCTCGGTAATGGCATGTGTTCTCCAAGAGGTCGTAGTTTTTAATCCACCTATTTCCTATTGTGTACTGAAAAGAGAAAAAAAAAGAAATAGGTTTTTCTAACGTGGTGCTTCTGAATTACATTTTGCAGTTAAACTGAATGCCAATCGCTTGGTAATCGGAACTCTTCGTGGGTTTGATCAATTTATGAATCTGGTGGTTGACAACACTGTGGAAGTGAACGGCAACGAGAAAACTGATATCGGCATGGTGGTGAGTCTTTGTTATTTTCGCTTTAATATTAATAACCCTTCTCTATGTTCGTTTGCCCAAATTGATTACCAATGTGCTGTAGTAGTATAAGAAATGATTGTTTTTTTTTGTTTAATTTGCATTTCAGGTCATTAGAGGCAACAGTGTGGTAACCGTTGAAGCACTTGAACCTGTAAATCGGATGCAGTGATGTCGGAATTTGGTTTTTTATTTCTTGCTGATCTGTTCTTATAGATTGAGTGTAGCATGTATAATTTTGGGATGTCAAGGAATTCTTCTACTCCATCACTCTGGACAGGACAGATGGATTTTACTTAACCAGCAATGGGTTTCTGTAATTTTTAAGATCTAATTACAGTGCAATTGGAGTGTGTAAATTCTATTCTAAAATTTACATAGCTTTGACAACTAAATGTTATAGTGTTCGGGGGAGAATCTAGACACCCTCCGCGAGGATAATAATATAAACCGGAATCTGATCTATACTTTGAATCGGTTTTTGTGAATGGGTTAACCCTTTATGATAGTTGTCTTAGGTTGAATTATTAAGTTTTGATTCAAACAAATTCTCGTTTTTATCATTTCTCACCACTTTTAACAATGAAATTCCAATATTAATTTGTCAAACGAAGAACCGACTAAACTAAACGAAAATTATGAAATAATAACTAACTTGAAGAATTAAAAGTTAACCAACTGAAATTACGGTTTGGATGGGTGGCGTATGGGACCATGGGTAGACATGGTGGAAGTGGACGGTTGCGATGTAAGCAGAAGAGGATAAGCAAAAAATGGAATAGGTTATCCTTGTATGGATAAAAAGGAAAATTTGGTTGCAGAGAAAAAGAAAAGGTAAGAGAAAAATAGTGGAATTTGGCAATGGAGGCATTGCAAATTTCGACTGTTGTTTCTCAATCTCCATGTGCTACTAGAAGTTCGTGCTATGGTTCGAACTGCAGGACAAAATCGTCGAGTGCTTCATCTTCTTGGCTTGGTTCGAGTAATTTGAGGTCGCTCTCTTCCAGGAATTTGTTCGCTGTAAGCTTAGCTTATAGTGTGTGATCCAGTTAGTTATTGTTCACAGAGAGGTTTTGAATGTTTTGTAAATATTTTATTATTAATTGATTTTGTTGACAGAGGGAGATTTGGGGTTGGCTTCATTCCAAGACTAGTACCCATAAGAGAGATATGCGTGGGGTTGTACGAGCTGAAATGTTTGGCCAGTTGACTGGTGGCCTCGAGGCTGCTTGGACCAAGCTCAAAGGAGAAGGTGTTTTAATATATCTTTAATCCTTTCCATCTCTTGCTTTCTTTTTTTATATATATTAATGACATCTCGATTAACCTGTCTGTCCTACCACATTTGATTACTCGTAAAAATAGAATTCTTAGGTGGATGATCACCATAGATTTAACTTATAAAACCTCTTAACTTCGTTCTTCAAGCTCTTCTTGACCACTAGACTAACCCATGATGATTAGAATACTCTATTTTGGCATAGTATTCTTGTTCCGGAAGTACCTAAGCTGGTACATGATACCTCGCTTTTGAGTCCTTTCTAATGTGAAGCCTGAGCTGGTAAGGGATGGGAGGGGGGGTTTTCCTTTCTATTGTGAAACCTACCTACTGCATATCTTTCTTGTTAGCTAATTGAATGAAGAAAAAATGGACTTGATGTGGGGATTCAGGAACTAATTTTTATATTTTAGGCTTTATGAAACAAGCTCTAATCTAGAGGAACTAATGTGTTCAGTCACACAACCTAAATTGTTTTCTTTCAAACGTAATCTGACAATTCATTTGGTTGATGGAATATTATCTTCTTTTAGAGATTTTGTCCAAGGAAAATATTGTGGAGCCCATGCGGGATATTCGGAGGGCTCTTCTGGAGGCTGATGTAAGTCAAGTCACTGTTGCATTGTTTCTATATTAATACTTCTTACTCTTAGCCTTAGGTATGTAATAAGCATTTTTGGGTCCTACTTGGTTAATATAGGTCAGCCTTCCTGTTGTTCGAAGGTTTGTGCAAGCCGTCAGTGACCGAGCTGTTGGCGTTGGCCTGATTCGAGGAGTGAAACCCGACCAACAATTGGTTAAGGTATATAAGAAATGGTTACGTTAGCATAAATTTTCAGTTAGCACAGAAGGTGCCTTAGCAAGTATAACTTCTTATTGAGCATGGTTTTATATCTTTGTGCAACATTTTCATTGCGTATAGGGGAAATCCAGGGTTACATTTGAAATTCTGGAAACTGGTTTTAATTACTTAATTATAATTCAGCTGTTGTCTCGTATAGATTGTACATGATGAGCTTGTGAAATTGATGGGTGGAGAAGTCTCTGAACTGGTTTTTTCGAAATCCGGCCCAACTGTCATACTGTTGGCTGGTCTACAAGGAGTTGGAAAGACTACTGTTTGTGCAAAATTGGCCAGTTACCTTAAGAAACAGGTAAGATTATAATGAAGTGTATGCGTATTGTTTTGCCTTTAAATCAAAGATGTTTAACAATGTGGACAACAGGGGAAAAGTTGCATGCTGGTGGCGGGAGATGTGTATAGACCTGCTGCTATTGACCAATTAGTTATCTTGGGTGAACAGGTATGGGATTTCATTCTCATCAATGTCTTTCGCGTATTCATTCTCATCAACTTCCACTTATAATCGTTTTTTGACACCATCACTTTTCAAGTCATATCCTGGTGTAAACTAAATCATCTTTTTGCTTCTTATAGTTATGATACTCTACTTAATTACTGGAGATCGCTTGTTTGATCTTTAGTATATATTATTCTATATTGTAATTTTATGAATCAATGAAATGTTTCTTATCAAAAAAAGATCAGAGTGGTATAACTTATGAAGCTAACCGTAGGGTAGTTGAGGAGAGATCTGTAGTAAATTCATTTTAGACCTTGTAGTAAATTCGTCTGTTCCTTAACAGCCAGCCGCTACTGATACATTTTGAAAATGTTCAGATATAGTATCTAATGGTGGGAAATGGACTCTAAAGTTTGGCTCACAAAGAAAACTGTAAATGAGGAGAATCATGAACGGTGCTTAGAATAGTCTTGTTCAATAAGTCTCGTTTGTTTTTTTTTTTTTATAGTACTGCTTGTAGCTGGGTGATCATAGTTGGTGGTCATAGGGATGAGGGTTCTTGTCATTCGAAATTAGTAAATAAATTATTTAAATAGCACATGGTGTGACATCTGCAGTTGTGCTAAAGAGTGATGAAGTTTTTTTTTAAATCAATACATTGGAGGAAAGGGGATCGAACCTGTAACCTCATGGTTACTAGGTCGTACAAGATGCCGCTAGAGCTCAGCTCATATTGCCTTAAGAGTTGGAAGTTATCGAGATATAATTCATTAGCAATTATTTCGCCTCACTTTCTGTCAAAGTGAATTACAGGTGGGGGTGCCTGTTTATACAGCAGGCACTGAGGTTAAGCCTTCAGACATTGCAAAACAAGGCCTACAAGAGGCTCGAAAACAGAAAGTAGACGTAGTAATCGTGGATACCGCTGGAAGGCTTCAGGTGCTCATTATGTTTTGTTGCAAATTAAGAATACGGATGGTTGATAATAATATATTACTTATTGAATACTTTGCATTACTCATTATTATACTTCATTTGAACATTTAACAGATAGACAAGGCCATGATGGATGAATTAAAAGAAGTGAAACGAATAATCAATCCGATGGAAGTTCTCCTTGTTGTCGATGCAATGACCGGTCAAGAAGCTGCAGGTACTTCATTCAGCAACCTTGGAAACCACAAGTATTAAATTTGGTTTGCAAAATAACTTAGAGGACAATATTAAGTCCATTGCTATCTTATGTCGTTTTGCAGCCTTGGTTACAACATTCAACATAGAGATAGGGATCACAGGTGCTATTTTGACAAAGTTAGATGGAGATTCAAGAGGTGGAGCAGCTTTGAGTGTCAAAGAGGTATCAGGGAAGCCGATCAAGCTTGTAGGCCGTGGAGAACGTATGGAGGACCTCGAACCGTTTTATCCAGACCGTATGGCTGGAAGAATCTTAGGAATGGGAGATGTTCTCTCTTTCGTGGAGAAGGCACAAGAAGTGGTAAATTGGAATTTATTTTGTCCCACTTTCAGAAATATCTCTAGTTTTTTTTTAACTCAATTATGTATAAATATAGGTGCGCCAAGAGGATGCAGAGGAGCTGCAAAAGAAGATAATGAGTGCAAAATTTGACTTCAACGATTTCCTGAAGCAAACTCGTTCAGTTGCTCGAATGGGATCGATGACTCGTGTCATTGGAATGATCCCTGGTATGGGAAAGGTGGGAATGCAGATCTTCTAAACTTCTACATCATAGTTTAATGGCCATTACAATTTCTTGCATTTGTCTGTTTGACTAATCCTCCCGGTTATTTCTCGAAGGTCACTCCGGCCCAGATTCGAGAAGCAGAAAAGAGTTTGATAATAATGGAATCAATGATTGAAGCAATGACGCCTGGTATTTTACTTTCTGCTGCTGGTTTCTTCCATGAATTAAAATTGCATGCTAGATCGTGCTTAAAGAGGGTATAGTACACTGGTTCATGTGCATTTTATTATCTGTTTGCATCTTTATTATAACTTTATTAGAGGCTGTGCAGTAGCTCAACTGATTGGATTAGATATTTGTTATAGAAGTAAATAGGCATGAAACTTCTCATTAACTTGTGTTGTCATTTGTCAAGCTTAGATATATGCCTAATACTATACTATAGATAAGATGAAGATTTTTTACTATTCCATTACATCAATTGTACCGAATGGGTCGATGGTGCGATTGGTTATCTAGTTTGGTGTTAATCAATTTCAACTCCACGGTCGTGGGTTCGATTCCTGGAATCGGTATTTATAATCCCCCTTCCCCCAATTTGTACTCAAAAAATTGTGTTCCGTCTGCCTCACTGAATTTTTCCCTTTTGTAACTATGACATTTCTTTCATATTTACACATTGGCAACATCTTTTTAACTCTCACTTTATTTTGATTATTCATTGATGAAAAGTCTTTGTTTTCTATAAAAAAAAAAAAGAAAAAACTTTTCACTTGTTTACTGACAGAGGAAAGGGAGAAACCAGAATTGTTGGCAGAATCGCCTGAAAGGAGGAAAAGAGTTGCTCAAGATTCAGAGAAAACAGAGCAGCAGGTATGTAAATTCCTTTTATAATGTAAAAATTATTGATCCTCTTCATCTTCGAACTCTGCCTCCGCCGCCGCTGCCACCTGACATAGACGATTTTAACGACACCAGGTGAGCCAGCTCGTGGCTCAACTCTTCCAAATGCGTGTTCGTATGAAGAATTTGATGGATGTGATGGAAGGTGGATCCATTCCTGCATTGAACAATCTTGAAGAAGCTCTTAAAGCCGAACAAAAGGTTCCCCATTTGTTTTCTTTTTTTCCTATTCATCAATTAATCAGTCCTTGTTTAAATAATTTATATAAATAGTCCATCTGTTGGTAATTTTAATCCTATGAGCCTAATTTTTTTGGTTTGTTGGTTTGGTGATTCATTCCCCATTTAATATAATTAAATTTATCTTAACATATTAACTTAAGCGGTTAGGTTGATTGGTTATTTAACATGATTCAACATGGTATCAATCATTCAAATCAACACCGTCCTATGTGAATGATGTTTGGTCGTGTCCTTATCAGGCTCCTCCTGGTACCGCACGAAGGAAGCGAAGATCCGTCTCAGGGAAGCAGTTTGTAAACTAGGGAACAAGGCCAAGTCCTGGTGGTTTTGGAAACTAAGCAAAAACTTATCTAGAGATACACCAAAAATTCAGGTTAATGCTCTTCTTCTTTGATATTCCAATTTCCTTGTTCTGTAATTTTATCACAACAATGTTCCTGCACTAGGTCAAACTGTTTTAATGCATTGTATAAGATCAAAAGTTTGTTAGTTTAGGATTTGGGCTATCAAATTAATCGTAGAAACTAATTTTACTTTTTCATTCCTCCACTAAAAGTCTCTTAAGAAGTCGGTTTAAAAAGTCAAAAAAACATTAACAACCCCACCCCGGGTTATCCTAGTGTAGCCATGTAAATAAAAAATGGTTAAGGAAGAATGAGTAAAAGTCACAGTAGTCACTCACCTACATATATAGTGTTAACCCCAAAACTTCAAGACCGTAGAGGAATAAAAACGAAAAGCCGTGAATCAAGTAGCTTCTAAAATGATCCAAGATTGTTTTACATAAAGGACTAATAGATCCCAACGTAGAAAGTCAATAATAAATAGTCAAACACTTCATTGGTTGACGTTGAAGAATTTTTGGGGTTAACACTATCATCATACAACTACTGAGGAGCCAGAACCTGCCAAAGAAGAAATTAAGAGCTTCAAGATCGTAGAGGAAGGAAGATTCTTTAATCTCTTAAGTTTATATGTTACGAATTTCTTTGGTAACTAAATATAGCAGAGTTAGATTATCTCGTGGGAATAGACGAAGTGTGCCTAACTCATAATGTTTTTTAAAAAAATCAAAGACATTTTTTTTATAGTTTGGGCCAACTTGCACACACATCGACTATTGTGACGGGACATACCCTAGACCCTACAACATTCAGATGCCAAGGAAATTCGTAGGAAATTAATTCTTAAGTTAGAGTAGTCACCCTAGATTGAACTCATCAACAAAGACATTAAAACATGGTTTCAATTCTTCATTCATATTAGAATAAACCTGATATTAGTACGGAAGACTAGAGGCCTCTTTGAGCCTTATTTTGTTAGAAAGAGAACTTGAGGAACACAGTCATGAAGATGAAGTACAAGTCTATATCTTCAAAAGTTGTTGGTTTGGAACATTGGGAAATTAGCGTTTGATTACATTCTACTTGATACAGTTATTGTAGTTTTCACCCTGAAGCAAAGATGACTATTATAAAGAATCACCATCCAGTTAGTCCAGTCTAGTGGTCAAGAGAATTCGATAAATTAAGAGGTTTTGAATTTAATCCATGATTGTTATTTATGAATCAATTTCCTACAAGTTTCTTTGCCAACCAACTATCGTAAGGTCAAACAGTTGTTTCGTGAGAATAATTGAAGTACGAATAAGATAACTAGGATACTCACGAATATAATCTCCCCTCGCCTTCAATAAATCACTCATAATGAATTTTTTTTTCTCCATGTAATATCAAAATCTCATATAAAAATGAGATAGTTGTCTGCCCCATCGATGCCAAAAAAGACGAACACTAAAATAAAAGAAAGTATTAGTCTCAAATATTTAGTGTATTATTTTTTTCAATATAGACTGCTGTTTTAAGAGCTTCAATTGGTCCTTTTAGGTATTGATATTCATCAATATAGTTCTTTATTGTTGGTTAATTTTAAACTTGGTTTTCTTGATGAATTGACAAAAGTTTAGAGGGTATAAAAAGTTACCTGAAAGACTTGAAATTTCTATTAAGATATTTGGATGTAAAATTATAGAGTGATTATAAATGAAGGATTATTTTGAGTGATTAGAAGTTGAATTTAATAATAGTTCATTTGGATGTGATTATTTGTTGAGGGACTGCGGTTAATAACTCGTTTGGATGATGGTTCTTGTAGAGGGGCTGCAAACAATAGCTAAATGAATTTTAGGGCTTAGAAATGAGTGGTTAAAAATTAATGTTTAGAAATGAGTGGTTAGAAACGAATGATTGTTAATAGTAGTTAGAAATGAATGGTTAAAAATGAATGATTATAATAACTTGTTTGGTTGTGATTGTATGAATAGAAATTGTAAAAACTTGTTTGTAATAGTACTTTAATTACCTTAAACAAACACTCCCTATAAGTTTTTTAGTACAAGTTCAAAGTAACATTACACTGTTGAATCAAAGACCTACCAATCTAAAAATTGATGAAGTTTAGAGGTTCCATTTCTTTCAATATATTGTAAAATAAAACCAACCAAAGTTGCCGGTTAGGGAGGTAGCTATTGACTGTGTTCAAGGAGATATAAAAAAGTCATTTAAAAAAAGATACAAAAAAGTAGAAAATGGCAAAAAATAGAGATTAAAACTAAAAGTCCAAATTTCTCATTGACTTTTCAAGGAAATCAGGCTGTACCTTTCAAATCTTTCAATTTCGAATATTTGAAACATGAAATTCTTGAACAATCCAGATCACAAATAAAATTAAATAATTACTATTATTATAAATAAAGAAACGACATATAAAGGTGAAAATTTGAACCTAGCATTTTAATTACTAGATCATATAAATAATCTTAATAATTCTTTATGTTAATGTTGAGCTATCAATTTTTAATGCATACATGAAAGTAGTTATGACTATAAATTATTGTTCCCAATAATATCCCTTATTTCATAATTATTTTGGAGTAAAGTTGTTACGTAAATGTACATATGTATGATATTGCTTATTTGTATAAGTCTACTATCTACGTAGCATAAAGTAAGATGATTATGTAATATAGACTCAGGTTAGGTTGGATTAGATTCTGATTTCAAAAAAAAAAAAAAAAAAAAAAGTTGGATTAGATTCGTTAGCTTTTTAAGATGGTACAGGTTAAATAAATAGCAAGCCAGCCAATTAAACTAAGTCTCCTTTTTTATTTATTTTTTATTTTTTATTTTTCGTTTCGTTTCTTGCTTTGGCCTTTACCAATCATGCATGATGTAAAACATGAAAACAACAACTACTTTAAAGACCAACAAAGCTTTGAAACCAATAAAAGAAAACATTCAAGAACCTGTCCCTATTTCCAAGCACCTGTTCCAAAACATTTCAAATAATCCCGGGCCAGAGAGTTTTTATTTCAAATCAAATAAAGTATTCAAACACAAAGTCAACCTCCAAACAGATAACATGAAATCCAGAACGTCCAGAATTAGTTTGAAAAGTAGTTCTAGGGCTCCGTGCCCACTACATGCATGTCCAAGAAACATAACATAATAAAAGACTCAGAAAATCTGCGGCGGCTCCCCATGATCATCCACGCCTCCTCTAGCCATCTAGCCTCGGTCCCTGCTACCTGGTGGAAAGAACCACAGAAATAAGAGTGAGTAAAACAAGTTTACTCAACAAGGACCCCCAACCAGGGTACAATACGATAAACAGATCATCTAGCACACTGATACAAGTAATCAACCATCAACACAGAAACCGCAACCAATTCAGATCAACCAGCCAGGAACAGAGGGTGCCACCACGTGGTCTTACAATTACGAGTTATCTGTAACTCAACACTCTAATGAGGTATCTATACCCCGGCAGAACTACGTGGTATCTGTACCTTGGCACAACTAGGAGGTATCTATACCTCAGCACACTACATGGTATCTATACCTTGGCACAACTAGGAGGTATCTATAACACGACAATGGCCATGAGTTATCTATAACTCAACACAACAAGCTATATGTAGCTCAACACAACAAGCTATCTGTAGCTCAACACAACGAGTTATCTGTAACTCAACACAACCTAGAGAACAAAACTAACAAGCTCTACAAAGCTAAGAACAACAAACATAGACATGCTAGCAAGGAACGAGATCTAGCAAGAACTAACATGTCCAAAAAGTAGGCATACATGTCGGTCAGAGTCAACAAAGAAAGGAACCTAGAACCTAACATGCTCACAATCAATTACGAAAATAACAGACATGCTATTACAATTTATCGCAGGGCCCACACAACCTGGGCCAAAGGTCATTACCTTGAAATTGAGTGGACAAGGAAAATACGAAACGCTAAACTGCAAATCTCACACAACGACCTAGTAAGAACAAGCAAAACAAAGCAATAAATAAATAATGAACACTAACGGGCAGCCTCTAAAAACAACCAAGGAACAGGTAGCGAAGGCCGATACCGAAACACGAAGACATGGAAAGCTGGGCGTTTGCCGTTGCGAAGGGCGAAGCTGGCGAACACGGCGCTGCTGCTGGAGCGAAGGCGTGGGCGACGTCGCTGGTTGGTGACGCGCGAGCAGGGTTGTCGGGTGCGGCGTGGGGTGTGTGTCACTGCGGCGAAGTGGCGCTGGGGCAGGAGCTGAGCGTCACGCTCGGGCGGCTGCGGCGAAGTGAGGCCAGGCGTCTGTGCTGTGCAGCTCACGTGCTGGCAAGGGCTGGGCACGCTCGGCGAGTCTCACGGCAGCAGGTCGACGGGTCAAGCTGTTGAAGTTCCAAACAACAACCACACCCAAAAACGAGTAGGAACAGCCCGAAAATCAAACCCAAACGAACACAAGGAACCCGGAAAACCAAGATGCTACTGTTCGCTTCTGAGGTGGTTCGCATTTAGCGAAAATAAAGTCGTATTTTAAAGCGAATTGCAAATGCAAGTATACATTGTCGATTGCAACAAGTTTTAAAGTAAGTAATTAAGTCATCTCC
>JBBMEF010000025.1:8071945-8084713 GCA_037832685.1 Sicyos baderoa
GTTGGTGAACCACGTAAATCTGTGTGTTTCTCTATTCTTCTCTTCTCTTTACGATTATTATCTTTGATTATCGATTGCTTGGTTTCCGTTTTCATAACAGGAAATTCTTAGACGTTTTGAAATTCAAAAGTTGTAACGGTTGCGGTTACAAACTTAATGAAGTTGTAACGGTTGCGGTTACAAAATTAAACAAGTTGTAGCAGTTGCAGTTATAAAACTTGAAGGAGTTTCAAAATTTGAATTTAAATTCACATTTTTTTCCAACAAAATCTTCAAAACAATAAAAAAATATGAGATATATAGATCAAAGATCAGTTTAAGTGGATCTAAATAGAGATCGGATATAGTATGATATTTTCAATATATTTTTACAGACATCACACTACACAAACCACCACATTTATTAACAAACTAAAAAAAAAAAAATACCCATCAACTTAATTAGTAGTACTTGTTCAACAACTATTCAATATCCTCAAAGCTCCGGCAGCGGCAGCGGTAGAGGCAGAGTTGTTACTCAGGGCCGATCTCTTAGCTTCCCGGGCCAAAGCCCGGCGAGCGGACACAATCCCAGAGGGGAACAAGGAGGCTTCAAAGGCGGCGCCATCGATCCAATCCTTTAAAAGCTCCTCCTTGCCCCATTTCTCCGGGATCCAAACCTGCCCCGCGACCGCAACACGGTGGCACTTCAGCCGCTCCCGCCCGCTCTCCTCTGCGGCGGAGGCGGAGATGTCAAGCTTCTGATCATCACTAACTTGATCTAATTGGGAGATGGGTTTGAGAAGGGGGCTTGGGAGAGTCATTATTTTTTATGGGTTTTGGTAAAGATTGAAACTTTATGAAGATTTTGGATGTGAGTTTCATGCAAAGTAGAGATTTTTAGGTTCGAGTATTATATTATATATGTGGGTATTAAAGGGCAAAGACAATGGGTGGAAAAGTTATATGCACGTCATTGAGTTTATAAAGATTTGTATGGTAAATGACAAATGAACGTGTCAAAATCTTTATTTAGAAACAATGTGAGGTTCATGTTGGACTTAGAAGCTTTTGGTCAAACATTTTTAATCTTATGTGATTTTAAATAATAATGGAGTGCAAGAAATTCCTCTAGCCTAGTTTTTGCATTCTTTATGAGATGAAGACTTGTGTTTTGGTGATGTTCCTCATGATATTTTCTCCTACAAATTCACATGTATTCAATTTTGTATGAGTTGGAGATATTAGGTCTTAGGGTTAGACAGTTAGAAATTAACGAGCTTAGATTAAGTGAGAAATAATTACAAATATGATCACTTTAACGGAAATGAATAAATTTAATAATTGATATTGATAACTATTGTCCTATACTTTCTTATAATATTGATATTAATGAGAAAATCTCATTTATTACTCAAATTTCTTACAATTTGTTCCACCTTTCTAATAATATATCAATCTTTTTTTAAGAAAGTAGGTAAATACTAACTAACTTTTAAAAACCTAAATACACATTTGGAAACTATTTTTTTTCGTTTTTAAATTTTGGTTTGACTTCTATATGTGAAAGGTAGGTATCCAAGTAAGAAAAAATAAATGGTAAGATAATTGTTGTAGCCTTAAATTTCAAAAACAAAAAACCAAATGGCTATAACATACATTTTTCGTTTCTAAATTGAACAAAAAATCAGATGCAAGCCGAATTAACATCATGATAATTGACATCATAGAAATTTTGACTATTATACAGTGGCCTAGAGGTCAAAGAGGTTATTGAAGTGCTTATGATGGATTCAGTTTATGATGGCCGTCTCTACCAAAAAAATTAACTTATACATGAAACAACATAACCCTTCCCTTTCAAAAATATATATTCTCATATATTAATTTTTATAAATATTTGTTAAATTTAAATAAATACATATAGGATTTGAACTGGTATCTACAGGTTGAGTATTTGTCTACTATAGTTTTTTTTGTTTTTTTTTGAAATTATTTGTCTTATAGTTGAGTTATTCTTAAGATGACAATTTTGTTTTAACCACTTCTATCAATACTATTATACTATAAATGGGGAGGCCCATTTACAAATTGTGGTGATAAGGAACTGTGAACCAATCACTGTAGTACATTTTTACCAAATGTCTTGTGGGCAAAATAAATAAATAAACAAATAAGTTACATTGTCAATGGCTCTTTTCAATGGGCATAACCAAAGATATATTATTTGCATATTGGCAATTTAAACTTAAATGCATAATTGAGACACTTCAAATGACTAATGAACTAGCTTAAATCAACTAACAATAAGGTACTATGGGCACAACCATGAACACCAAAATAAGCACAGAGGCTTCATATTAACTTCAGCCATTACAGTACTTTGCTGAAACAACTTTCAGTAGAGCAACTTTATCAAAAGGAGAAACCAACTAACTAACTCAAGCTCTTCAGCTAGAAACTTCATTCATGTTGTAACTACAGATAAAACTGAAAAATATACGAGCGATCTTTTATTACTAGTAAAATATACAGAGAAAACGAAACCGAAGGGTAGGGTATACGGATACTACAACCTACAGCAGCATATTATATGTACGTTAGGAAGGAAGGTCGTGGTGGTGGTGATGAAGGAATGCTCGAACCAGAAGAAGGTGGTTAAGCTCTAGGATAGCGTGAACGGCCTTTTTTCTGTAAGAATTCGGGGATTTCGAACGAACTAACTTCGTTGGAAGAGGAAGGTCTACGGTTGATTCCAAAATTGTTGTCTCCCTGTGATAGTTGACTTGCCTGTAATAGAAGAGACAAACAGGTTTATCTTATGTTCTAGCATGATTTCGCCTACGGTTGCAGACGCCTATTGAATGCCTAATATAACATATATTTGTGGAGATACGACACTACCTGAACGGGCCTTCCTTCGGTTTCTTCTTGGCGCTTAAATCCCGTGGCAATTAGAGTTATACTAACCTGAAAAACAGAGGGGTGGTAGTTTATTAGCAAAATCATCATTATGGTCATTCAAATCGAATCCATAGAACCAACCAGACCAGTGAAGAACATCAATTTTCAAAAGGTTTGCAATTGATCCTTAGTCTTTATCCACAGAGAAAAAAGAAACAATTCAAATTCATATGGTTCTAGAACAGTAAGAAGAAATAAAAATGGCCTAGTTTGTAAGTGGAAGCACAGAATGCAGAGATGAAAATTCCACCCATACAAATCATTTTTTTTTTTTTTTGAAATAGGGGTAACCACGCCTGTTCCTAGACCAGGCACCGGGAGACATCAAAGGAATGAAGACACGGGAGGTGTCTACAAATTAATGTCACATCCACCCATATAATTTATTTATTTTTTCTTTTTCTACCGCCTCAGGAACTGAGCCCATGAGCCGTTAATCATGCTCTAAGGCCAGGGAGTGGTTCATCCACCAGACTATGATTCTTGTCTTCTTAGAACTGAAGGACACAGTAGCACGACCTATAGAACAGATCATGTTCAAGTAAGGTCGTACATCCACCCATATAAATCAAGACCTGCTATCAAATGGATTATGCTGGAACTTATTATAGCTATAACTTACTTGACCACTTATGGAAGGATCTATCACTGATCCAAATATTAAGTTAGCAGATGGATCCACAAGGTCATATATAACCTCTGCTGCAGCATTCACCTGTAGATTCATGGAAAAGTTATTAAAATTACATCTTTGGTAATTACACAGCTGTTCAAAGTGAGAAGAATTGAGAACCCAAGTAACCAAAATTACATCATTGGTAATTACACAGTTATTCAAATTCAAATCATAATCTTTCTTCTAAGGCATTCTAGTAATATAAAAAAATTGGTCATAGGTTCTTGATTGCAGTGGAGCACTTTGTTCCAAGCCTTTTTTGTTTCCTTACTTTTTATAAGAATCCCAACCCTTTATCAAAACAAGTCATTTGTTTTTATTAATTTTTTTTAAGAAGAAACGATTTCATTGATAAATGATTTTGTTATGTTGCAAATAAATTTTTTAACTTAACCTGCCAATTCAAAATTTGAACTGTTTGGCCTTAATATTGATTGGGTTAATAGAGCAATATTAAGAAGTAGAAGTAAGAAAATAGTAAAGTAACCATGGGTGGTCTAGAAGTTTCAAGAGTGCCTTGGGAAACTAAGAAGTTGTGATTTCATGATGGTCATCTACCTAGGAATTAATTTTCTACAGGGTCTCTTGACAATCAAATGTTGTAGGGCTAGATGATTATCGAGGTGAAAGTAAGTTGATCTGAACACTAACGTGTGTATATTATACATGTATATATTATATATATAAATATATACATGCATATAAATAAGGTAAGAATACTAGTGCGAGTGCCTAGTGGTTTGTGGATTTAAGAAGTAAGAATACTAGTGGTTCCATATAAAGAAACTTCGTTTATTTTATCCTTTACCTTCTTGAATTAGTTTTATGTAGTGGAGATGGTGACTCTATAGATTACTGTCTAATGACATGCGGTACGAATTATTGCATGAATAGATATTTGTAGGTGTTTTCTTTTAGTGGCAGGACTTCCAAAAAGAGAATATATTTTAGAATTTGTGACGCAGGCAATATTTGATGTGACTTAGGCTAAGATTATTTTTTCTAATTCATTCAGGGTGGGAATATTTGAACTCGTAACCTCTTAGTTACTAAGTTATTCATACCACAAGAACATACTCTTGTTGGCACTTGGGGTAACTGGTAAGAATGCAAACTCTAGAACGCTAATCAGTGGAAAGCAGTGTATTCAAACTTCAGAACAATCACCAGCCACTGCATCCTCTAATTTCACTTCGTAGAAAACAGAATTTCACTTCGTAGAAAACAGAATCAATCTCATCAACATGACATACATGTATATTTATTGAAAAGCTTAAACTAAGGAATTTTGCATGTATAATAAAAAAATGGCAAAAATATTTTATCTATAGCACAAAATCAAAACTAATTCATTTGTAGCACGAAATCCAAATTGATTTCTATCACCCATAGAATTCAATCAGCGATAGAGTTCTATCGCTGGTTGAGTTCTATCACTGATAGAAAATTATGTGTTATATATTAATTATTTTAGAAAGTGCACTCCAAATATAACACAAGAGGTAGAATTTGCTATTGAGGGTAAATTCTCTTAAACTAATGCGTTGGAGTAAATTTAATTATATCAACCAACAATATTACCTACGAATTATGAAAAAATGACTTGAAGTTTTGAGAGTAGTGAGATGAAGATATTTAAATAGGTGGTGATAGGCAGGTGAGAGAGGCACACCTCATATAGAGTCAAATCATTTCCACCTGTTATGTTCCACACAATTCCAGTGGCCCTTTCTATGCCAATATCCAATAGAGGTGATTGGATAGCGTTTAAAGCTGCATCTCTTGCCCTAGTCTTTCCTGCACCAATATAAAACAAAAGAGGCAGAATAAGTTTACATTAGAGAGCAGTTGATCAAATATATTAGAGTTTGGAAAAAAAACTCATACTTATGAATCAGACTTTGAATTGTAAGAACAAAGGAATTAGTTTCCTTCAGACATTTGAATGGGAGGGAAGGATTTGCTTATCTCGGGCTGGCTTATCCCAAGATACCAGCTGTTTGTCATACAGGTTACATAAACTCATACTTATATTTATTTATTGATCTTATAGCCATGAGCATGAAAGTCCGTTTATGTGCACCTAGATTGATTTCACGGACATCTGACCCTACTATATTTAGTTTTAAGAAAATTGGTAAGAAATTAATTCTTAGGTAGTGACCACCATAGATTGTACTCATTACCTCTTAATTCTCCGAGACCTTTACTAGGCCAACTCAAGATGGTTCATAAATTCATACTTACGAAATCTATCTTTTATCCTATCATCCTATGTGTTAGTTTAAGTTATTATAAATCTTAGTTTTCGTAATTTATTCCTTGGGACAATCCAAACACAAATAATTTCATATAATCCTCTCTATTCCTATTCAAAATTTCTTCTTTACTACGTAATAAGGCTACTCCCTTTCAAGTAGAAAGCCATAGATACTCTTTTGGAGAATTGAGAGAACTAGTTGGATGGAAAACTTTTTTTTTTTTTCCAAATAAGAGTGGAATGATATGGGAGAACACAACTTTTATAGCTTCATCTTGGTCTTACTTAAATAGGTATTTTACAATTTTGTTATTCGCACGTCAGTGTTTCAAGACATGTGCAGTGGGCAGCTGAACCTTGTACATTTCATTTATCAATAAAATGTTTCTCAAATTAAAGAGGTGAGAGAGAGGGCCAAGAAAAAGACAAATAGATCCATGAAAGGTGGAAGGGTAGAAAACATGGATTGTGGACATTGGAAGTGTTAGTTCATATAATTAAGTTTACCCCAACCCACTGGCTTAAGCTTTTGGGTTGATTGGTGGTTTAACATAACTCAATATGGTATCAGAGCAAAAGATCCTGAGTTCGAATCTCTGTCAAGTCGTTTCCTCCCCAATTAAAATTAAATTCCACTTGTAGGACATTTCTCAAATTTCTAAGAAGGTCATGTGTTTGAATCTCTACCAAATCGTTTCCTCCCCAATTAAAATTAAATTCCACTTGTAGGGCATTTCTTAAATTTCTAAGCCCGCAAGTGAGGGGGAGTGTTAGTTGATATAATTAAATTTATCCTAATCCACTAGCTTAAGCTTTTAGTTCATTGTGGTTTAACATAACTCAACAGGTAGAAAACTATCCCATCCAGTTCAACCTACCTGATTATTATTTGATGATACTAAAGAAATAAGCTTACTAAGGCTTTTTTTTTTTTTTGAAGCGAAGCTAACTACATACTGAACAGTGGAACTCAGAGAGGCATCTAAATAAGGCTTTATTTTTCAGATAGAGAATTGAAATATAATGCAATGATTCCATAAGTTTTAAAATTAAAGCTCGATAAAAATAAAAAATTTGGGAGCTCAAAGATAAGAGGAAAGGAATTAGACCAAACTATAACATTACATAAAACATTGTACGTCAGTGAAATATGTAGCTTAGAGTTACCAGTAGCAGTTCCTATTCCCATCAACGAAGAACCAGCATTCGCCATTATAGCACGGACATCAGCAAAATCTACATTTACCAGCCCAGGTATCTGTTTATTGCAATGCAGTAACAGACCACAAGTTAGATCTCAAAGGGTGTCCACTAAAAATAAGTGAACACCATTTAAAAGCTTTCCATAAGCATAAACTTTATAGTTTGAAGTTCTTGAGGCTTGTTTATACCGTGACGATGTCAGAGATACCACGAACACCTTGTCGAAGAATGTCATCAGCCAAATTAAATGCTTCTGTCACGGGAGTAGCCTGTGAAACTGCTGTCAATAGCTTGTCGTTCGGGATAACTATCAGTGTATCAACTTTGTCTCTTAAAGTTGCAATTCCTTCCTGCGCTTGAACTGCTCTCCTCCGTCCTTCAAAAGAGAAAGGCGTTGTAACAATACCAACTGTCAATATGCCCATTGACTTTGCAATGCCTGCAATGATAGGGGCCCCGCCAGTTCCAGTTCCTCCACCCATTCCAGACTACATGCACCAGAGTTAATCTCAAAGTTAGAAAGGAAGCAAAGAATGTGATAAGGCAAAGAATTATTGGAGATGAACCAAAATCCATATTATTTGCCAAGTAAGCTATGCACATATGAGAGTACATTTTCGGTTATAAAAAATAAATTTAAAGCAATGATATGCGAGTAAAATCCAATTTTCTTTTTGAAAACTCATTTATACAACTCCAGAGGTGTGTTTAGCCTAAAGAAAAAGTTGAGTGACTTTCTAAGTGTGTTTCTTCAGAAGCATGCAAGTGGGAATAAAGTATGTGTAATGATCTATACTAATTTGTGGAGACTGTCTTCAATCTCAAAAATAATTTAGGATATAACAGTGGTATATTCAAGTTGCAAGAGATGTAATGTAAGTTAATATTGGGTGTGGGTCTTCATGTAATTTTATCTAATTTCTAAGTCCAAGTCCAACTCTTGGGTCTAGGGAGAATACACATGCATGATTTTCAAGATAACACTAGGTGATCACTGATGTTGATGAATGATGGGTGAAGCAGTGCATCCAATTCGCACCTAATAATTGCCTTCACTCAACCAATTTTTGAATCATAGAACTCGGCCACTTTTTTTGCCACAGTGGAACAATTGTTAGCTTTTGAGAAAATTGCACAAACCAACTCTAAAGTATGATGTTTATAACAATTAATTCCTAAACTTTCTATTTGATCAATCATCTCTCCTAAAGTAGGAGGTTAATTGCAACACTTATAACACTTTAGGGGAGGTGATTGCTCAAATCGATGGGGTAATTGTTACAAACACTATATTTCAAGGGTGGTTTGTGCAATTTTCTCTTAGTTTTTTTTTATATATACAATGGGCCAAATTGCATGTCCTCGTGCATTCTCTCTCAAAAATAAAGAACACAAAAGTAATCAATTGAATAATTAGCCGTTTAAGCACATAAACATCCTTCATGACATTTTATCAAATTTCATCTTCTATCTTCTAATAATATACAATTATATTTTTTTCTATTTTAATAAAAACAATGTAAAAAAACTATATCGCACATGTTCTCATGCATTCAAGCAGTGTACGATAAAATAAGATATAGAATGCATTTTTTCTTTGAAACACTGCCAAACAAGACAAGCTAATTAGAACGCTACTTTTAGTAAAGATTGATATAAAGAAAAAACTGTCATGTCTAAACTTGAAGGGAAAAAAAGCTACAAGTAACAAGTAAAAATAGGTAAGAAGTGGATTTTTTTTTTTTTTTTTTTTTTATATCTGTGACTGTCCGGGCCAGCTTTCGCACACCTCGACTAATGTCACGGGACATACCGCCTGACCCTACAACATTTGGATGTCAAGAAAACCCGTAGGAAATTAATTCCTAGGTAGGTGGCCACCATGGTTTGAACCCATCACCTTATGCATCACAAGACCCTCTTTGACCAATTAAGTCACCTCATGATGGTTGTAAGAAGTGGATATAATATGTGACTGAAGCATTTAAGAGATCAAGTTCTGAAGAAAATATAATCCCCAAGTCAAAAAACACTACAAAGCAGCAGAATGTCAACAGAAAATGATGCATCAGAAAAGAAGAAAAATGAAAAATGAAAGAAACAAAAAGAATAGCATGGAGAAGAAAGCTAAAAAGGGAACCATATTTCTTCCTAGTAATCCATTGACCATTGCTACAACTATTCCTTGGCTAGGTAAATCAATCATTGGCTATGTACTTTCCAAGTAAGGTACTAAATCAATGCGACTTAAATACCATACTATATTGACTATACTACATATTACACAAATATTATAGTATTTTTCAAGGCTATAATAATTAATATTATAGTGAGGCAGTACAAATAGTACTTTTCAGGGCCAAACAAGCTTAACTTACAGTGACAAAAACCATATCAGATCCATAAAGCGCCTCTTCTATAGCTTCTTTACTTTCGTTTGCCGCATTCATACCAATCTCCGGATTCCCACCAGCACCAAGACCTCTGGTAAGTTCTCGACCAATTTGTAGACGGTTTTCAGGATAAACTGGAGACATTTTCATCGCTTGAATATCCGTATTAACAATCCAAAACTCCACACCCTGCATTGAACTTTCTATCATACGATTAACTGCATTTGATCCACCACCCCCTACACCAATTACTTTGATCTTTGCCACATTGTAATAACTACTTGATGCATCTTCCAAGTTCTCAGAAGTAATATCACTCGCATTGTCCTTTCTCGGGCTATTTATTGTACTGTTTCCCTCCCCTCTTAGCATGGAAATTTCAGGATGTAAATCCAAAAATGAATCCCTGTTCTGATATGGGCTGACACTGTGAGAATTGGAAGACGACTTGACCGAATTTGATTTATGATTGATACCCACAAATCCATTCCTATCCTCGGGCATTTTCATATAGATTTTTCCCGAGTGATGCTCCATAGAGACTCTGCCTCCAAGAGCAGACAACATTCCAACAGGATGTCGAGTAACAGTGAAATTCATCGACGCATAACTTGCCATCGTTCAAGACAATGCAGCTGAAAATTGAAAAGAAATTCAGATACACTAATGGTTTAAAATTTCAAGCATTTGACTGAATATGTCACAATCAAATAACGTGAATTCAGAAGATCAATGTGTAATGAAAACGGAACAACAATCAAAAGAAACTATAAAGAAAACGTAGAGAAAGAAGCACAGATTTACGTACGTGGCTCACTAACAATGTGTTACCTACGTCTATGCGCAAAGGAGAGGAGAGAATGATTTCATCAAGGAGAATACAAATTACAGAATGTCGAACAACTCTGGTTGAAATTTTAAAAGGGTTTACATAATTCATTCTCATAAGCTCAAATACATAAAATAGAGTTCATGGCATATCAAAACATAGTGGGGAACAGAAGCAATCGATTGGGGAACGTTAAATCAATAACAAACGAAAACCCAATTGAACAATCAAGATTTCGAAGCAAGAATTACAAAAAGAACTTGGAAATTAAAAAATGTGACCAATCAAAGCCTGAAAAACACAATCAATTGAAAACAAGAACACAGTTAATTGAAAGGGCAAAAAGAAGGGAGGAATTCAAAGCAGGAAATCGAAAAGGGAAAATGAATCCACCTGAAAATGGTTCTGAATAATCGCCCAAAATCAAAATTGGGTTGAGAAATTTCGGCCGAGAGAGAAACGAGACTGGTAATAATGTTGCGAGCTGTTCAAAGGGCAAACGAATGCTCTCTGCTCAACAACAGTCCATATTCATATTTATATTATTTTAATATTTTAAAGAAATGTGTTATTACTGTGAAAATTAAATTCTTTCATTTTCTCTAATAACTTTTAACAATTTTGTGTTTGAACTAATTAATCTATAATGGTGCACGGTCAAATACTTTTAAATTTTGAAACTATTTAATTTATGTTTTTTTTTTTTTTTTTTAATATTCCTCATTGTATGTACGCACTTTTTAGTACTTCATTTAAGGTAAAATATAAATTTATTCGTGATTGGAAAAAAGATAGAAATAAATTTAGTTCTTATGATTGAAAGAAAGATAGAATTTAATTTCCGAAATCGATAAATTTAGTCCTTAAGATAAATTACCTTAGTAATTGATGAAATTGATCGATAAAACTACCTCAGAAAAGTAGAATTTTTTTAAAACGATTGAAATAAAATCGATTGACGCAATTGATAGAAATAGATTGAATTAGGAGAAATTTCTGAAATCGATTTGAATGGAATCGTTCGGTTGAAAACAAATATAATTAGGAGAAATCGATAAAATTTGGAGATCGATCAAAGTGAAATCGATTAGTTTGAAATCGATTAATTAATTTGGAGAGAGGTAAGAAAAATCTATAAAATTTAGACATTCAGCTTTGACACCATGAAGAAACTCTTGTTTTCTTATTTTATTCCAATCTCAATTAAGTATTAATACAGATCAAAAGAAATAAATGCAAGATTTTCTCCCATGAGATCTCACCTACCTAACAAAACCTACCGAAGAATTAAACTAACTCTAACTTTCAACACTCTCCCTCAAGCTAGATTGTATATATTATATAAACCTAGCTTGCTATTCAAGTCTTCGAAGTTAGGTCTTGGTCATGGTTTAGTGGAGATGTTTGCCACTTGTTACTTGGTAGGAACATAGATAAGTTGAACCACTTCGCTGTTAACTTTTTCAGAAATGAAGTGTCCATCAATCTCAACGTGTTTCGTCCTGTCATGATGGACACAATTTTTGACAATACTTATGGCAGCCTAATTATCATACTTATTCCTTGAGAATGCTCGATATTCAGCTTTTGTACTACTTCTAGCAACCACAGTTGTTTTTTACTTCTCAAGGTAACAAGATTGGCCCATACAAATGAACAGTATCCAGATGTAGATCTTCTATCTGTAGCATCACCTACCCAGTCTACATCTGAGTATACTTCAATATTTCTCTTATCAATCCTTTTAAACAATAACTCATTCTCGAGAGTCATCTTCAGATATTTAAAGATTTTGTATATTGCTTCCATATGTTCGTCATTTGGACTATGCATGAACTGACTGACAACAAATCCAATATCTAGCCGAGTATGAGAAAGATATATGAGACGTCCTACCAGCCTTTGGTATCTCCCCCTATTCACATAACTACTTTCAGGGTTATATCCAAACTTTTTCTGAGGATCCATGGCAGATGTTTTCGGTTTACATCCTAACATGCTGGTTTCTTTAAGAAGATCTAACACATACTTTCGTTGAGACATAACTATATGATGACTCCAAAATAGAGTCGGATTTCAGCTTAGCTTTGGATCATTATTCGCATTATTTTATTTAATATTCATTGCGAGTGAGTGAAAATAAGAAGAAAAATGTGTAATTCGCTAATGCTTACGCATTACGGGGACAAAATTCGAAATATGAAATATAGCGTTGATAATGAGTAAGTTAGCACACTTATCGCGTATTTAGGAAAGCTTATGCTGATAAACTAAATAAGAAGAGCAATGCGGATCTGGAAACATTAATGCAGAAACATCAAATTAGATCAGATTCCAAAGCCTCAATAATCGAATAAGGATTGAATCGGATGCCTAGCTAATGCTAAGGGTGAACATGGGTTGAGTTGGGTTGGGTTGAGGTGATTTTCAACCCAACCCAAAAATTCGGGTTGGTCAATTCTCC
>JBBMEF010000025.1:8096722-8117155 GCA_037832685.1 Sicyos baderoa
TTTTTTTTTTAAATCTATTCTAAATCCTTTAAAACTCCTAAAACCAATTTGTATTCTTTTTTTCTTTTCTTTTCCTTTCTCAAACTAAAAAAAACCCATTTCCCTTTTCTCTTAAATAAAACTACAACCCTTAAGTTCATTTTATTTCTCCTTTACAATTTAAAACAAACCAACCAAGACTCGAGTCCCACTCAAAGCATAACAATTCCTTATTCCTTTATTTTAAAAACACAAACCATAAATCCAGGAAAACCGAGAACGAGATTACTGTAATGGCCGAGACTAAGCTCAAAAGGCGATCCGAATTCTCGGGCCGTTACACCGAATCTCGCATTAATTGTTGGAATTGTTAGTTGGTTCATGGAGGAGCCGGATTATTCGCATTGGAAAGCATTGAAGTGAATTTTGCGATACATCCAAGGAATGGTGTCACTTGGGATGTTTTATTCGAAAATAGAAGATTACATGTTGATTGGTTACTCCAACACCGAATGGTGCAGAGACATAGACGATCGAAAAAACACTTCTAAATACACATTCTTTATGGGCAACACAACATTTTACGTGATTGTCAAAAAAACAATCGATCGTGACACTTTCGACATGTGAAGCTTAATATGTTGCAGCTTCTTTGTGCGCATGTCATGTAGTTGAGAAATTTATTGAGCATGATGGAGTTAAAGCAACTTGGTGCAACCATGATTCAAGTAGACAATAGATCAACAATTGAGTTAGCAAAGAATCTAGTGAATCATGAAAACAGCAAACACATTGATGTTCGTTTTCATTTTATCTGAGATCATATGAAGGAAAGAAGCGTGCACGTGGAATTGAAGCATGTAGGGAACCAAGATCAAATTGCAGATATTTTCACAAAACCGTTGTCGAAGGTTTTGTTCGTAAACATTCAAGAAGATGATTGACAAGGCGGATGGCAAAAGCATTGAAGTTTATGGAGGAATTTTGTTAAATAAACTTTAATGCTGATTTATTAATTTGTTTAAATGTTGCTTTATGGGTTTTCAATTAAGGAATTAGTGAATTTGTAATCAATAATCTAATTAAAGAATTTGTGGATCCTTAATTTAGGAATTAATTGGAAATATTTTTGGTAAATATAAAGCAAGTATTTTAATAGGCTATAATTAGAATGCTCATTTCATAGAGCATTGGAGAGAGGAACAAGAGAAAAAGGAAGAGCAAGTGTAGAAAGTTAGAGAAAGTTTTAGAGAAATAAAGTGAAATGTTTTAGAGAATTTGTCGTGTGTCTTGTCCCTCCAATCGAAACGAAAATTTTAAAGCTTGCACAATTGTTCTATTTGTGTTCTTATTCGCATTTATATTTTACAAATTAGTATAAGAGCCGAACTTATTACAAAATCAATTTGAATCGGTAGATAAATGAATAAGAAATGGTTTAAATTAAAGTTGTGAAGCAGCCATTTCAAGTCTTTATCAGGTAAAAAGGATAAGACTTGAGAAGAAAGTGTTCTACAAGATGGGGAGTTATTAAGATACTTTGAATCATGCATCCACAGAATCTTTGTCTCTTTGATGTAACACTAAACACAAGGCATGCAAATTCCAAACCTAATTTTTATTTTAAGTTGGATAGATTTAAGTATATTTAATATTTTCAAACCAAACCTAAGGGTGATTGGTTGTTTTTTCTTTTTTGAAACTTGAAAATTGAATCTTAGCTACTCTATATATTAGATAGTATGAAAATTCATTTCAAAATTAAATTGATAATGAAAATAGTAATATACCTATCTTATAAATTCTTGTTGGACTCTCCACTTCTTCAATGTAAAATAATTGTGGGATCCTAACACTATATACCCGAGGCCTTATTGACTCGTCTCTAGCCCATTGAATACATCAGATAGTTTTTTTAGTTAAAGGACTCCTAGTAATTCTCGAACCAAAAGGGATGGTAGGTCTAAAAGGTTTTTCACGAAATAAGTGTTATCAGCTAGTTAGCCACTAAAATTTTCTACTCAATTATTAAGAACTTGATCAACTTCTCGCATAAATATTTGGATTTTTAAAATTTAAGGGTATATTAAATATTATCTCCAATTATTTTATCCACTATTTACCATTAAAAATGAATATGAAGTTTTAAAAGAAAAAAGAAATCATTGTGTTTGTTTTGACTAAGAAAGTATTTGTGGGAGCAAAAAGAACAAAATAAAATTATGAATATAAGAGAAAATAATGACTACCGATTTCAGGGATTGAACCCGTGACATTGGTATTAAATTGGTTTACAACCAAATAATAAAATCATTTCGTCACTAATAAATTCGGTATAATCTCATTTTTCTTAACTACCTTTTCAATGCTCTTTTTTGAGAATACTTATTAGATAAATCAAATTTATAAAATAATTATAAATATAGTCATTTTAAAAAATATATATATAGTCATTAATAACCACATCATCATTTTATTATATTTTAAATTAACTTAGTCATTATCCTAGTCACCATCTGTTATCTTACTAACGGTTATGTTATTTTAAGGACTAAATTGAAATATTATTGAAATGTTAAGGATGAAAGTGTTTTATTTTGAAATCTATGACCAAATTGAAATTCCACCAAAAGGTAGAGACTAAAAATGTACTTTTCCTAATAATCATTCTCTCTACAATCATTACCTTCCCCTTATAAACAAATAATAAATCCTTTATATTCCCTTCTCATTCTCATTCCCTCATTAATCTGTAAAGACCCGACCAGTTTAACGGTCCTAAACCTAGTCTTTACTACATGCATGCATTCAAAGCGGAAATAACGGATAAGTTTAAACATTAAAACTTCCAGATTCCAAAGTTAAGACTAGTAATTAAAACATACATTTAAACTCCCCTGGCCAGAGACATTTTAAAGAGAATAGAAAAGCTGTCTGCATTCTTATAAAACTTAAAACATGAAATCTAGAATATTCTTAAAACCCTAAGGGCTCCGTGCCCAACTACATGCAATGAAATATAGTTTAACTAAATAAAAACTCAGAATAGTCAAATTCATTTAAGTAAAACAGTGAGTCATTTCCCATGACCGATCATCAGCTGCCTCCAACCATCAAGTAGCATGTCCAGAATACAGGGGAAAACCACAAGAATAAGGGTGAGCAATGCAAGATTGCTCAGTAAGAATTCCCCAATCGGGGTACAATACATTTAATTAGATCATTTACAGGAATGCAAGCAACAGTCAACCTTGAGTGCTACTGGGACCACTCGGGGTCCTTCGAGAATCTCTGATCTCAAACAAGCTCTACAACTTACTTAAACGAGGATACTGGGTGTACTAGTCTCAAGATCCCGAGCGAGCCTCCAGTCGGAGTATCAAGAGCGTGCGCGCACACCGCATGCTACTAAATTCAGGTAGCTGCTGGGTCTAGGGCAACCTACTCTGGTCCAGGGTCACATGCCCTAAAAGACTCAGAAGGTGTCACTGAACATAGGGATGCGAGACCTCGGCATCGAGCTATGTCAGCATGAACCACCACTAGCATGCGGCTAGGTCCCGCTCACAGCAGACTTACACTGTGAGTCGGTCCTGCCCAAAAGTTGCAGAACTTGGGTATGCCAACACAATGTAAATTGTGCTGGCGAACAGGGACGAGACAAGCCTCGTCATCCTCCCGCTCGATGGGGCAGGGATACGTTGAGCCCACTCGCCCAAGAACTGCGGACTAGGCTATGCCACTGCAGGGTTAGCTAAACCGTGCTGGCGGTCAGGGGCGAAGTATACGTTCTCTCGCCACCTGCCAATGGGGCAACTTACTTTATGCCACCTCGGCCTATAGATGATGACTTTCATAAACATGCTATACTAGAATTACAGCTAACAGATCAAGGCATACAACAACATGAGTACAACCTAACATGATACTACAGTAAAGATAGGCATGTTGAGCAGAACAATCAAGCATGCATCTAACATGTAGAAAAGAGTCGATAAACATGCTAGATAGAATAAACAAGAAGCAACCTATCTAATAAATATGCATTCAGCAAATCATCACAAGCAAACAAGTATTACTAATGAGAGCAGGATCCACACAACCCCGGTAAGAAATCCTTACCTGATATTGGTGAACTAAAACACATACAAGAAACCGAACATCAAGTCACCACAACCTAACAATTATAAAGAACAAGCAATTAATTACTAAGTAAAACTAAGAGAACAGCCTCTAGAAGGCTCGGTCAGCAGCGAAGTGAAAAAGGGAAACAACAAGGCGTTACCGAAGCGAAGACGAAGCTGGGCAGCCATTCGTTCGCGGTTGCTCGCGCGAACGAAAGCAGCAAACAAGAAAGCAGTGAACGGACGCTGGGCACTGGAACGGTCACGAATAGACGAAGACGCGAGGCTCGGGTTCGTTGTTGCAAAACTGCTGGACGAAGGCGAACTGCTTCGGGCGTCGGTCTGGGCTAACGAGCTTGCTACGATGCATCTGGCTTCAGCGAACTGACGGCGAAGGCGAACGGAATGAACTGGGCAGACACTGCAACTCATGAAGAATAAACAACTCAACAGAAATGAATCTTAGAACTAGAACAGAATGTTAACGAAAGTCGCGGTAGCGAAAGAAGACGAAGCAAAACGGACTACCTTGACGAACCTCGGCGTGGGACGGCGGAAAGGAACTGAGACGGCGGAGAAGACAGCAGCCGAAATGGAAGCCAACAACCTCTGAACGGCGGAGACGCGAGCGATGAACCTAACTTCGGCGTCGAACAACTGAACCCGAGGAAGAAGATTCTCTTGGCAGTAGCTAAAGCAAACAATGGAAAAACCCAACCTTAGAACCAAACAGAAGCTTCGGATGCGACAGACCATGGCGAAAAACAACAGACAGGGAACATATACTTACCAAGCTCAATGACGGCGAACTGGCAACACAAACCAACGGCGGCGAGGGGAAGGAACTAGCGGCGGCGACGAGGAGCATTGGCTGGCGGCGGCGAGAGCTCTAGGGTTTCTCCTTGGGAATTGTGAACTGAATGAAACCCTATTCTCCAAGCTTAAATCCCTTCATTTTTCCCTCATTTTTAATTAAATTAAATTCAATTAGAAACAACTTCAATGTCCTTGGTTCAAATCCCAAAGGAGTCACTTTCTTTTCTTTATTTTTTTCAAGCTTCCCCACACTTGGCCTTCTCTCAAGACCAAGGTTCAAATCCCACTGGATACACTTATTAAAATCCAATTATTTTTAATGAAATCAATAATGCAAATCCTTCAAATATCTCACCAAGAGTCTCAAACGACGATTTAAATTCTCGGGCTGTTACATAATCATTACCATTCCCTTTCTCCCAACACACCCCCAAGCTATTAACCCAAGGTTGGATTTATTCTTCTTTTATGCTTGTGTTAAGAAAAAATTGTTGTATATGCACATGAATATGGCATAAAACATAAACTACTACAAATTATAAATTCCGATTGGGACCTCCAAAAAAAATGAGGAACTAAAAAAAGAAAAATAAATCAGAGAAAATCTAAATCCAAATTCATGTTGGTTTATTAAAACAATTTTACTCTTTCAAATGTCTGAGTTCAATGAGGTATTTGTGAAAAAAAAAAAAAAAAAAAAAAAAAAAAAAAAAAAAAAAAAAAATCCGAGTTAAGTTATGTTGAAGTACTAGTAGAGAATAAATGGACTTAATTAGTTGTAGGTCAGCAACATCAATATATACATAGTGATTAAGTAGACTTGGGTTCGAATTCCCACCCTCAAATTATTATAATCTAAAAATAAAAAAGTAAAAAAATAATCTTTTGTATGCTTGTTACTCAAAAATACTAAAGTGGTATTCGAATGTTTCATTGAATACTTTTTTGCATAGGTTTTTTGTTTGATTGACAATAGAATATCATGTGATTAAACTCATTATCGAAAGTCGCTTTTTTCAATTAATATTGATTTCTACTTATTTTTTATTTTCATATTTTAAGCTTACAAATGATAAAGAATATTGATCGATATATAATTAATAATATTGATTTCTACTTGTTTTTTGTTTGATTGGTATTACTTGTTTTTTAATAGTAGAAAAGTGAAATTGAAACAAGACACATTCTTGGATGTCAAGGAAAGTTGTATGCTTCTGTAACTGTATGTATATATATCCCCCACAAGGCTTGTTGATTGAAGGTGTAAGCTTTTGGTAACATTTTCTTAACTCGACGAACACGATGCTATTGTATTCATGATCCATCATTCAAATTTCTGTCCTATCAACTTTCGATGGTAGAATAGTAGCCTAACATGGTAGTAGCAGATACTTAACTCAAGTCACTCAATCCAAAAAACGTAGTTTAAATTTTAATTCATATGATTTTTAATACTATAATTTAGTCTCTCGTCTGATAAAAACCTAAAATTATAATCCCTAGTTTTTTTTCAATTGTTTTTTCATAGTAGATGAGCAAAGTTGCCCAAGATATTTGTTGTGCAACTTTAATATTTTACCTTTCTACTAATATTTTAACCTCACATTTTTTTCAAGTCAATAAGGTGCTCTCCTTTAGCCAAATTAAAACTAGTTTTCCTAGGACAATAGGTTTTAGACATATTTTTATCCTCCATGTTCGACGCAAAATTGGTAAAGCAATCATAAACTTACTAAAGACACTTTAGGGGTCGTTTACATCGTGGTAATCCGAGATTCCCATGAAATGAGCATCTGGATTACCACGTTTCTTTTGTAGGAATAGAAAAAAAAATCCAAGCATCCTGAAATGCCTAACATCCTAGGATGTCGATTTAACTGTCATTTGGATGCCCTCGTGCATTATGGAGTTTTAGGATGTCCATGTAGATGACATTCTTAAATGACATTTTTGCCCTCCCTAATCTTTTTTTAATAAAACTTTTTTATTTTTCATCAATTTTATTTTCTATATTTTGTCATTGTTTATACCTTAAAATTAATATTTTTTTTTAGTTTATAATTATTATGCATTAACAACTAAGCATACATAATTAATTATATTTATATTTTATATCTCGTATTAAATGCATTAAATTCAATAAAATTTTGATTGTTTTTAATAAAAAATTAAAATGTATTGATTTTAAATATAGTTATCCTCACTTTCTATTTTTAACAAATTTTTACTTGTTCAACTAATAAATAATTTTAGTTTTTTTAGGTTTAAAATATAATATTCAAATCAATAAAAAAATACAAATATATAGACTCTAATTATTTAAGTTAAGTTAAGAGGGCATTTAAGACATTTTCATGAACAATAATAATAAAATAAATACAGTTTTCTAAATACCCATAAAAATATTACTACAAAGAAACATGGTGATGTAAGAATGTCGGACATTTGAGATTTCGGGCATCAGAAGATTCGAATTATCATTATAACCACAAAGTTCGTTCACTTCGTGGTAATCCGAGATTCTCATGAGATGAGTATCTGGATTACCACGTTTCTTTCGCAGGAATGGAAAAAAATTCAGGCATCCTAAGATGCGCGACATTCTTGGATGCCCATTTAACTGTCATTTGGATGCCTTCCTACATCATAGGTTTTTAGGATGCTCATGTAGAGGGCATCCTTGAATGACACTTTTGCCCTTCCTAATTTTTTTTAATAAAACTTTTTAATTTTATCAATTTTTTTCTATATTTTGTGCATAGTTTGTACCTTAAAAATAATAATACATATATTTTTAGTATATAATTATTATGCATTAACAACTAAGCATACATAATTAATTATATTTATATTTTATATCTCGTATTAAATGTATTAAATTCAATAAAATTTTGATTATTTTCAATAAAAAAAATTAAAATGTATTGATCTTTGTTATAGGTTTTAAATATTATTATCCTCGATTTCTATTTAGCAAATTTTTATTTGTTCAATTAATAAATAATTTTAGTTTTTTTAGGTAAAATTATTTTAAAATATAATATTCAAATTAATAAAAGAATAATACAAATATATAGATTTAAATTATATAAATTAAGTTATGAGCATTTAAGACATTTTCATGAACAATAATAATAAAATAAATACGGTTTTCTAAATACCCATAAAAATATTACTACAAAAGAAACATGATGATATAAAAATGGTGGAGATTTGAAATTTCGGGCATCTGAGATTCCGGATATCAGAAGATTTCAGTTATCGTGATTACCACAAAGTAAAGGCTCCTTATATCTCTTCAATGTCTGATGACTCTTTTCTTTTATATTTACGAGTGTTTGAAGTAACTTACGTATAACTCGATTAATCTATAATAATATTTGGTTGTCAAAAATATTTGAAGAAAACTAATTCCTTGAAAAGCACCCGTAATCTCTTAGTTCATTAAAATCCACTTGGCCATTACGTTTAAAGCGTACTTGAATAGTTAAGCTCCCATTTAATAATCATTTGGTTTTTTGTTTTTGATTTTAGAAGTTTAAACCTACAATAACTACTTTACAACATATTTTTCTTACTTCGATAATTACATCTTATCTTCCAAAAATTTATTTTTGTTTTTGAAATTTGGTAGACAATCGCATACTTTTTTAAGAAAAGATATGGATCAATGTTAGAAAAAGTGGAACACATAGGAAATTTGAGTAAGAATATACAGAAATTTCAAAAACCAAAACACAAAAAATCAAATGGTTATCAAATTTCTAGCTTGTTTTTTTCTCCTTTGACTTTAAATTAAGCCTCAATAAGTACTTCATAATGCCACCTTTTTTTTTTTTTGAATACCAGCTCACAAATCTCTCATTTTTCTTATATTTTGACGGTTAAGTTCAATTCTGCACTCAAACCGGATTGAATCAAACGATATGTGTATAGTAAGGATGAACTGTGGTCATCTGCATAAGAATGTTATTAAACACATAATTTCTTACATTCTCTTGCATGTGTAGAGCTAAACTGAGAATAATTTCATCTACTTCCTCTAAATAAGAAGATCTAGACTCATAATTAATTCATATTTTACACGCAGGGTTAGAAGAGAGGCTTGTCAACCAAAATGAATCGCCAGCAACAGCTTCATCGTTGTCATTCCTGTTCCATGTCCAAAGTGCATGCGTTGCATTCACCACCTCAAGCTCGCCATGTCCGAAGCTCGCTTCCCGAAATAATGAAATCTCTGGCTTTGGATCCATATATCTGCAAATTTCGATTAAATTTATCGTAACACTTTAGCTTACACCTTTGAGTTTAGTAAGAATTTGACATAGTATTTAAATAGGAAGTCGTGTGTTTGAACTCGTATAATACAAGCGTACAAAAGAACTTGAGCAATCTAGACTATCCAATCCAAACTGTAAAGATTGAATTGGGTTGGATTATGATTTTACAATTTTCTATAGGTTAGGTTGGTTCGGGGATTGACTAAACCTAATCCATACTTAGTTTAAGTATATTGTATATACCTTTTTTTTTACATAAAGAGAGAAAAAAAGATAACTCATTGTATAACAATTTTAAAAGCATTACTTGCTCGCAAGGCCTTCACGGTTGCCCCCATCACCGATTGTGATATATACCGGACCACAATTGTCTGCTTTCCCATTATAAACACGAGTCTGCAATAAAATGATCAAAAAGGCTCAGCTGGCTCAGCAAAGATGCATCAAGTTTTAATGAAAATACTTACAAAGCGTTCGTAAGCGTGGACATGCCCGGCAAACACCACATCGACACGAGCTTGGTAGAGCAACTCTTCCATGGAAGCCTTCATGTCAACAGACTCTGTGTCCTCCTGGTGGGCAGTGTTGGAGTTATACCATGGAGCATGTAAAAGCACCACAATCCAAGGAGTTTTCGCTCGATCGATATTCTTCAAATCTGTGGCGAGCCATTTGTACTGATCTGAATTTGTGTCGTAATCGGTATACGATCCCAACATGATAACGTGCACACTGGCCGTGTCAAACGAATAGTAAAGATTGGAAGTCGACGAGCTTTGTTCGAATGGCATGTGCCATCTTGCATTGAATGCTGTGAAAGGTTGAGAATGAATGGCTGGAAGGTGCTCTACTTCATGGTTACCTTGAGTCACCATCCATGGCCTTTGGCTTGCCAGTGGCTCGACGAGCCTACCAAACGAGTCCCATAGAGGCTGAATGAAATCAGCATACGACAAGTCGCCGGGAAGTAGCAGAACATCATAGTTTGTTTTAGCTATATGTTCAAGAGTTGTTTTGGTCCACTCTGTCTGCCCAAGATCACCTAAAAATGCATTGATCATAAGATTCTATCATACATACTTCCAAGAAAATACAAGGCAGTATGTTAGAGATACATTTGAACTATATTGACCTACGATTACTTGGGGTTTGAAGTCTCGCTCCTTGATCCGCGAGCGCATATTAAATTCTTTTGTATTTTCTATCATATATTGTATTAGGATTTTATGAGAGTGCACGGTATAAAGTCTCTTAAATCCCTAATTATGCATTTAAATTTTTATTTAAACTTTAATGTTATTTTTAATGTATTTAATTGTTGTTTTTTTTAAGTACAAGTTGGGGAGAAGGATTACAAATATCGATTTTTTCAGGGTTCGAACTCGTAATGTTGGTGATGAACTGGTCTACAACCAAACAATGAAACCATTGCGCCATTGACCCTTTCGGTATGTATTTAATTGTTGTTAGTGGGAGTGTTTTTAATAAAGAGAAAGAAGCTAAGAAGATAAATAGATTGTTTATAAATAGATTGTTTATTCCATTGTGAAAGAGAGAACAAGAAAGCAAATAGAGAAAGAAGACAAGTTGAGAAATAAAGCAAAGTGTTTGTGGAGAATTTAGAGTGTCTTGTCTCTCCAGTCACAAAAATGACTGTTCTATTCGCATTTCCAGTTTTATCGGACGTAGCTAACACAACATTAGTGAATCACATAAATACTTGTATTTTGTCGTGTTATTTCTCTTTTCTTTCATAACGCCTCATTTCTAGAAAAACTACAAATTTCAACATCTAGATGCGTCAAATCATATAAAAGAAACAGCTGAACTAGCAAAAACTAGTATCATTCCAATCCATCAGCAAAAGTTTCTTTCTTCAAATAGTTACATACCTGCAATAACAAATTTGATGGGTAGCTGAGCAGGAGGGGTTGTGAAACTGAAATTCCGAGCAGAGTTTGAGCTGCAGCGATAGTAATAAGTTGTGCCGGGGTCGAGAGGACCGATTGTTACCTCATGAATGTAACCAGATTCATAAATTGTATATCCATATGAGGAAGTATTTCCATTTACAACATTGGTGTAAACTCCAGGGGATGAGCTATATTCCACCACAGCTGGTGCAGAGTCCTCTGTTATCCATGTTATTCTCATTTTATCAGCACCAACAAGGGATATATGTACCTACAAAAGTTTTTTTAACATACTTTAGATATTGACTGACTATTATGTTTAAAACTGGCTTTGCCTTGAATTTTTATCCTGGATTACCCTTTTATTATTATGTTTTTCTTCCTATATGCTCCATTTAAGAGGTGTTTGGGACAAAGAGAACAAATTCTCTCACCATGTTTGGGTTATCGATGGTCAATTCTCCATAATCTCTATTCATTTTTCTTATTATCAATATTTATTTCTTCGTAATCATTTCATGCACCTTAAACACAGCTAATAATTTTTTCATAATCATTTACTAAATCTCATATACATGTAGCAGTTTTTCCATAATCATTTCCTTTATTCCAAATACCAGTAATCATTTTCTCCATTATCATCCTCATATTCTCTCTCGTATTCCAATTTCTTCATAATTATTTCACTCGTTGCCCCAAACGCCGTTAGGAGTTCGACGTGAACATATTTTATTGATTAAGGTAAGGTGTGTCTACCCCCATTTAGTTACCATATTTAACTTTTGAAATGACAAAACAAAAATGGTAACTAGATATGTGTATTCTTTCAATATGCCCAATTTCCATATGGGGTTGTTTCTACAAAAATAAAACTCTTAAGTGTGTGTTCTTAAAATAATTCTCATTGTGACAACGTTTTGACATATCAATCGCCTGTTCACACAAAGACAGCGACAAACTTCTACCCTTTGTTTTTCCAATCATCCAAATTCCAAACCATTTACCAAATTTCTCACCATATTTGTCAATAAGTAAACTACTACCTTATAATTTAATGTTAATTAGGTTGCCTTTTATAAATGTTCTTTTTTTCTTTCTAAATATACAATATAGTCTCTAGCTTTTTTTAGTTCATTCCCAAAAAGATCTTTAATATTTATAGGAAGTACCTATTACATACCTTCTATCATTTATGAGATGATAATATGTCACCTCTTCAATATATTATTTATCTCTCATTAGTCAAATCATCATTTTGTTATGTAATTTTTAATACATTTTTTTTAAATACTTACATTATTTATGTGACACGGTATTGTTCTTATAAATGATGGAAAGTATATATTAGATAGTTCTGAGGGAAGTACCTAAGTTTGATATAATCATCAATAAAATGTATTTTTTTTTTGACTTGCATTATATTCCAGACAAGTGCGTACCTCTTGTGACAGTCATGTGTATCCAAAGTATGTTAGTTAGATCATGACACCTTTGATGTGTCCAAATATATTAACATAAGAATAATTTATTGAAACATTAAATTGAGAATTTGTAGAATATTATTAGGATATGGTATATTTGACCTATATTTATTTAGAAACGAACAGAGTGCTGTTTGGTTGGTAGTTTAATTCACCGATTTGGGTGAGAAATGGAATCCTTTGACTCTTTTTCCGCCCACCAACTACCATGGCCCCATACTCTTTAAACATTTTCCCAAACGCGTAGTAACAATTCATTCTTCATTAATATTCCACCATTTCCATGCTCTATTTTCAATCTTATACTTAAAATAAAATGCATATATATATATATATATTTATATATAACATTGAGGAATTCTAATTAATTAGCCAGCAAAAATGATAGTTCAACAGTATTAAATGTATTCTCCTAATAAAAAGTTCATGAGATAGAAATTTTCATAATAAATTATAGTTGAATTAATAAATAAATAAAGGTTAAAATATTATAATTTTCATGTTTGTTCAATTTTAGTCTCAAGACGGGTCATTTTTTATTTTTGATTTTTGAAATTTAAATCTCTAACGACAATCTTACCAATGTTTATATTCTTTATTTGGACGGTTTTCTATTCTCTTTAGATTCAAGTGAGAACAATCAGTTTTCTCGGATTTCAAATTGGAAAACAGAGAAATTAAACAAACAAAAAAAGGAACGAAGAGTTAAAAAATGGTACCTGTTCTGGAGAACCGGAATCGAGATCTTTCCGGCGAGGAACGAAGAGACTCCGGCGAGGTGGCGGCCGCTCATACGACGAAACACCACAAAACAAAGAAGCGAAGGCGGCGACAAAGACGACGGCGGCGATAGTTAAGGCCGCCGGAAACGAATGCGTTTTCCTGTGCGAAACCGCCATTTTTCGCAAAACAAGTCGGGAAATGGAAGAGAAAAGAATAATTGGAATTTCGAATTATGATTTTTTGTGCGACATTTAAAGGGATTTTATATGCAAACAGCAACGTTTTCAGAATTCCAGCCGCAGTCAGGGGAACTCCTAAGCACGTGACTCGGTGGCCCATGGTTATCTTACACGTGTCATTTTTGGAATATTCTCATAATACTACGCCAATTGTTTTTTATATCTTAATATTCATGAAGTTATTATTATTTTTTAAAAAACAATAAGAATAATCGTGAAGGTTTAAATTCCTTTTTCTAAATATAATCTAATGAAAAAAATTAAATTATTTATTAATTTCATAAACATTTCAATACCACTCAATTTGGAGTAGAACAACTATTTATTAAAAAACATAATAATAATTATTATTATTATTATTATTGTTAACTTAGAAATTCGGCTAATTGTAGATTGTCACGTCATTATCTCAAATTTAATGACGAAATTAAATTTAATTTTGGGACAATATTTTTCAAAATTGATTTGAACCAAAAGTTAGTTTATATCGAATTTGGGTCAAAATTAAACTAAACTCAAATTTGTCTAGTGAACCAAACTAAAGAGTCCAAGTCCAAAAGGCCAATCCAAGGGTCAGGCCCAAATGCCCATCAAGGTCTAAGCCCGTGGTCCATAGGAGCTCTATAGATAGAAGAACTCCCCTTCATTTGAAAAGGGACAAAGATCTAAACTCCAGAGAGAATTCCATCAAACTAAAGACTCCCTAAATCTCCAAGGATCAAACACAATTTTGAAGTCCAAAATCACTTTGAAGATCAAGAAGTTCCATAAACCGACAAGGAAACACGAAGAAAACACACATCATATTCTTCAAGTGCATCATTCAAACCGATCAACAAGTCAACAACTGATCAAAGATCAACAAGTCAAAGATCGATCATCATAGAAGATCAACAAGTCAATGACCGATCAAAAGATCAACAAGTCAACGACCGATCAAAGATCAACAAGTCAGAAACCGATCAAAAATCAACAAGTCAAAGACCGATCATCATAAAAGATTGACCGCGCATCACGATGCAATATAGTGGTAGATGTCTAAATTATAGAAAGATAAGATTTTATTGATTAAAATCCCTCAATTCGTAATCGTAGCATTACGCAATTATACGTAGTCGAGAGTGCAGTGAGTGATAAGTATTTATATTTATATCGATCCCACATAGATTGATGTCTAGATTTACAACTTCACATAACAGAGTCAAAGAAACAAAAGGAAATATTTTGGTTTTGAAAAGAGTATTGATTTTTAAACTACATAAAGTAAATACAGAAATTAAACATACAATGCAATGAGTAAAAAATCACTAAACAATCCTAGAAGATATTAGGCGCGAGGATAGCTAATGCAACTCTTGCTTCTTATACAATTGAATGCTTCCGCATGTCAATGGTTTGTGAAGAACGTGCTTCCGTCGAACTTCATCTGAGATCTAGGCAGCGCAAGTAATAGTGAGGTTATTCCTAACTCCCTAAATAACGAACAACAGTTCGTACAACCTATCATAGCATACTGGGTCTACATGCGCATCTTCCTTCCGGAATATTGCAAGGCTCATGCGTGGCTAGCAAGCCGACGCATGAGTTTAAATAAAGCACAATAGTGTAAGTGTAGTCAGCATTCAGACATAATAAGCAAATATTCATGAAAGTAAAGTAAATACTCCTATAACACAATTATAATTTCGAAACAAGGTAGAAGTCAAACCAGCCGATTTTATTCATCCACGATTGTTCATCTATTATAATTACTCCTAAGAAAAACAACAAAAGTTGGAATTGATGCGAATGTAAAGTGCGCAGTCCCCTTGTCATCAGCTTCCGCAACACAACCGGTGTTTCCTCCTGAGATTCGACCTAATCTTCCAATTAGTCGGCCATCCGATCAGCTCCATGATTCTCTTTCTCGCATAATCCTATAAAATGTAACAATTTAGAGCGTTTTCTATTCTATTTCCGCATAATTGTATATGTGATGCTAAAGTATGTATGCATGCATATTTCTATATTTTTAAGCTCATTATTGTTTTATTCGCACTTATCTTTTCCTAAATCTTAACAATAATACAGACTAATGCAACCTAAATTAAGCTCTATTTGAGTGCTATCAAACCCCCAAACTTAAATCATTGTTTGTCCTCAAGTAATGCATAACTGCCTAGTTATTAGTTTATTTCAATTCAGCATTAATCTTTATTTTTTCGATCTACTTCGCATGTCTTCTCGCATTCTTATCCTTCGCTAAAGAAATCTTCCTTCTCATTCACTCTTTCAGTTTCTCCAAAAATTTAGTCCTAACTTAGAATTTTCCTTATCATGACTAATAGATCGTTCCTCATCACAAATCGTTCTCTTCCCTATGTTTATCATATCGCAATCGCTTCTAGTCTAAAGTTTGCCTAACATATTCTTTCATGCTCTTACATAGATTCTTAATCCCCCCGAGGATTTCTTCTTATGCTAAACGCATTCCTCGTTGGTTGCACTCATGCCCATCGTTTCATTGTATTTAGCATGTCGCATTCTGGGTAGAATACTTCATCTAAATGTTCAAACTTACAGACATCGGAGTACTTAAGAGTCCTAAGGCTTATACACGCTTGCATTCCAGAATATGTTAATCTTTATTTTATACTTCTCTCGAATTTTTTATTATTATTATTATTATTATGCGATATTCACATTATTATCACTCCTCGGGCAATCCCTCACCCTCAAACTTAAATTCTTCATTGTCCCTAATGAAGGTGAGACTTAGTTCCCCCAAACTTAGCTATTGCTGCAATTGCGATATTCTAAACATACTTCTGCAAGTTCCTTGCAAATTTTTGGTCCTTTCCATTATTCATAATAAAAACTACTCTAAACTAAGTTAAAATTTTCAGAAATTTCAGAACTTTCGAAATCGAATACGCCTCGTCGACTCGCTACTCCGTGTCGATTCTTGCTTAGAGGGTTGTTTTCGATAGCTTTATGCATTATTCAATATCTATTATTTATCGTTTATAAGTTATTACCCTTGTTAGGTTATTGCTTGTGTGATTGGTGATTGCAGCTTAGGATTTCGGTTGTGTGTTTGTTCGCCAGTACCAGGTAAGGATCTCTTACCAGGGTTGTGTGGACCCTGCCATTCATATTAATAGCTTGCTTACATGTGCTTTTTTACTTAATGGTTAGTGGATAGGATTTCTTGAAATATCTTGACTAGCATGAGTTAATTCTTTCGAACATGTTAGTTTCTTGGTTGTTTGCCCTATTTGCTTGATTCTTGCGGTAGTGCCATGTTAGATTTCTGTTCTGTACTCTTATTCGATATCAACTTGTTAGCGTGTGCCCGAATCTAGAACCTATATAGGCTTAGAGCCCTGTGTAGGTCATGTATGCCGAGGGGGAGTGTTTGGAACAGATTGTGCCGGGGTACATATACCTCATTGTGCCGGGGTACATATACCTCATTATGTCGTGGTACATATACCTCATTGTGTCGGGGTACAAATACCTCATTGTGCCAGGGTACAGATACCTCATTGTGTCGGGGTACAGATACCTCATTGTGTCGGGGTACAAATACCTCATTGTGCTGGGGTACAAATACCTCATAGATGTGCCGAGATACAGATATCTCATAGGTGTAAGACCCTGTTGGGCAACATAGTAAGACCTTGAGTTGGCAATCCTCTTCGCTTAGGCTGTTTAGCCAAGTTTGTTAGCAGAGCCCCGCTTAGTGTTTGTTTGCATGTATCTTTTGGCTAGATGATGTATTTATTGTATTGTACCCCGGTTGGGGATTCTTACTGAGTGACTCGTCACTCACCCTTATTGTCTATGGTCTTTTCCACCAGGTAACTTGGGACCAAGACTGGGTGGCTGATGGAGGCAGCTGGAGGATCATGGGGGACCGCTTCTCTGATTTAAGATGTTTTATGTTTTAAACTCTGAGCAAAGTGTTTTGTTGTTTCTTTTATGAACTGGAATGCATGTAGATAGGGCACGGAGCCCTTAGGTTGTTTTTCCTTTGAACGAACATTTGGATTATGTTTTATGAATATATACAACAAAGACTATTTGTTTTAAGATTTCTCTGGCCAGGGATGAATGTATTTTAAATGTTTTGGAACAGGTGCTTGGAAACAGGGACATGTTCCTAACTGTGAATTGCATGTTTGATTTTGTGCTTTTAACTTATAGAATCTGGATGTTGTTCATGAGTCAGAATATATTTTTAATTTTAAACGCATGCATTCGTAAATGCCTAGGTTTAGGATCCTATTCGGGTCGGGTCTTTACAGTTGCGCTTAGGCGAAACCTCACAGGTTAAGGGTGAACATTGCTAGCTTCTCTTTGGCTCTCTCGAGCTCTAGAAATGGTTCTCTCGAACTCCTGGTTTGGTTCTCTCGAACTCAAACACTATAACTAAGCGAACAACACTTGGTGAGTCTTATCTCTAAGCATTCATTTTACATGCAAGCCGAACTTAGCAAAACCTAGTGTTATAACATGCAACTTCGTTCTATCACATATGCTTCGCTCGAAGATGAAATGAAATTAACTGTAACGACCCGTAATTTCAGAAAGACGTTTCAAGTTAGTTTGATCGTTATTCCCATTATTTGGTCATTGAAGGAAATTCAGAATTGGATTTATTAGTTGAGTTCTATTCTTGGGTATTGACATATTAGTTTGATAAATCTAGGTCGTGGAGCTCGTTCGAGATTTATGGATTTAAAGGTATTGATTTGTGTTTTGAAGGGTTACTTTGTTGACCTAATTAAAAAGAAATTGGATTTAATTAAGTGTCTCTAGTGGGACTTGAACCTTGGTCTTGGGAGAGGCCAAGTGTTGAGAAGTTAAGGAAATTAAGAGAATAAAAGTGCATTTGTTGGGTTTTGAACCAAGGCCCTTGAGGTGGTTTTAGTTGGATTTTAATTTAATTAAAATAAAGGAAAAAGAATGAGGATATTTAAGCTTGAGGTCTAGGGTTTCTTTATTTACACAAATCCCAAAGAGAGCAAACCCTAGAGCAACCATCGCTGCCGTCATCTCGCCGCCGCAAGGAGAGCCCGTCGTCGCCTGTGTTATTCCTGTTTCACCGTCGACCAGCTCGGTAAGTTCTTCTTCTCCATCGTTGAGGTCTTTCGCCATGGTCTGTGCGTCCGAGGTTCTGTTGGTGCTAAGTATGGGTTTGTCCTTGTTGATTTAGCTGCTGCCGAGAACGTCTGCATTCCTTTGAGTAGCCGTCGTTGTTTGTTTGTCGCTGCTGTGGAGGTTTATCGCTCGTTCTTCACCGTCTGGAGGTAAGGTTCGATCCAGCGTTCGTTCCTGTTCTTCTTCTTCGTTTCCAAGAGTTGCTAAGGAGTCGTTGGGCAGTTTTGTGTAGGTTGTTTGGTTGCTGTTCGCCGCTGTCTTCTTGTTCGTCTCGGTTCAGACTTCACTCATCGAGATCTCCCAAGGTAATTATTGTCTCGTTCGCTATCCCTTTTCGCTACCGTGATTCTGAATAGCGTTTTGTTGTAGTTCTGAGATTTGTTCTGTCGGTTGTCGTTCTTTACGAGTTACAGTGGCCAGCAAGTTCGTCCCGTTCGCCTTCGTAGTCCTTTCGCTGAAGCCAGACGCACCACGGCCAGTTCCTTAGCACGGATCGATGCACGAAGCAGCTCTCTGTCGCCTAGCAGCCTTCACATCAATGAACCAGAGTCGCACGCCTTCGTCTGTCCGCAACCATTCCAGCGACAGCGTCCGTTCGTTGATGTTCCTGTTCACTGTTCGCTGTCCTCGTTCGTGCGAGCAATCGCGAACGACCTGCTGTCCAGATTCGTCTTCGCTTGGGTAAGACCTCGTCGTTCCTTCCTTTTCGCTTCGCTGCTGACCGAGCCTTCTAGAGGCCGTTCTTAGTTATACTTAATATTTATTTGCTTGTTCGTTTTATTGTTAGGTTTGGTGACTTGTTGTTCGATTCTTGTGTGTTCTGTAGTTTGCCAATACCAGGTAAGGATTTCTTACCGGGGTTGTGTGGACCCTGCGATATATACTGTGATGCATGTTTGTTTACTTGCTTTCTATTATGAGCATGTTAGTGGATAAGATTCTCTGTTTATCATCTTTGGCTGACATGTATGATTTTTAACTACTTGAACATGTTAGTATCATGCTAGGTTGTTCCTTTCTGGCATGATTCTCTTATTCTATTTTGCTCGTAGTATTATGTTAGGGTTTGTTCCTCTATATGACCGTGTAGCCGTTTGATAACTAGTTTACTGATCTTAGAGTAGAACTTGTCTAGGAGTCATCATCTATGGGCGAGAGGCATAAAGTAATTTGCCCATTGGTAGGGATGCGCGAGAACGTATACTCCGCCCCTGACCGCCAGCACGGTTTAGCTAACCCTGCAAATGGCATACCCAGTCCGCAGTACTCGGGCGAGTGGGCACGACGTATAGTTGCCCCACCGACCGGGAGGATGACGAGGCTTGTCCCGTCCCTGTTTGTCAGTACGATTCACATCGTTCTGACATACCCAAGTGACTGTAGCCTTTGGGCAGGACTGACTCACAGTGTAAGCCTGCTGTGAGCGGGACCCAGCCGTAGGCTAGTGGTGGTTCATGCTGACATAGCTCGATGCCGATGTCTCGCATCCCTATGCTTCAGTGACACCTTCCGAGTCTTTTAGGCATGCGTATGTGGACCAGGGCAGTTTGCCCTAGACCCGACATTTACCTGGTTTACAGCAGCATGTGGTGTACGCGCACGCTCTTGATTCTCCGATTGGAGGCTCCCTCGAGATCATGAGACTAGTACACCCAATTTCCTTTCAAAGTTTGTGTAGTTGAGCTTAGACCGAGAATCAGAGATTCTCGAGTGATTCTAGAGTTACAGGTTAA
>JBBMEF010000025.1:8137176-8148484 GCA_037832685.1 Sicyos baderoa
TCAGTTTAAAAGTTTTTATTTCATGCAAAGTAAGTAAAGATCCAGGTTTAGGTCCTCTAGGAGGTCGGGTCTTTACATTCGGCCTTGTGCATGTGAGATAGCGAAGACTTCCCACCAAACTTTGATATTTGCTCGCATCCACGCGTTCTCCTTCATCAAACTTCGAAAGTTTCGTACCTTGTTCCATTGGTATTGAAACAGGGTTGCAATTCGCCATCTTGTACTTCTTCAATTTCTTTTTTGCATATTGCTCATGCAACACAAAAATGCCCGTCTCTTCTTGTATAACCTCCAAACTGAGGATAAACTTCAGCAAACCCAAATCTTTCATCTCAAACTCTCGCATCATCATGCTCTTAAACTCTTTTATTCATCGCATCACTGTTACCTATAAATATAAGATCATCAACATAAAGAGCAACAATATCGCATTACCTCCACTCTAAATATCACATTACCTCTACTCTGATTTGTGTAAAGCACATGCTCGTAAGGACACTACTTGTATCCCTTTTCCTTGAAATATGTATCAATGCGAGTATTCTACGCTCAAGCGCTTTCTTTAATTTTAGCACTTTCTTCTCTTCTCCAACTTTCATATATTCGGGTGGTTGGTCAATGTACACATCTTTTTCAAGCACATCATTCAAGAGTGTCGTCTTGACATCCATTTGATAAATCAACCATTTGAATTGATTCGCTTGAGAAATAAGCAATCTGATTGTCTCCATTCTTGCAACTGGAGAAAATACTTCTCATATTCAATTATCGCTTTCTACTTGTATTCCTTCACAACAAGTCTCACATTGTAGCGCTCTATGTCTCATGAAATTAGTCGAGGTGCGCGAAAGCTAACTGATAACTCTCAAGAATTGAGAGTTAAAGTAGGAAAATAGGTAGTTATTTAATAAGAAATTGCAAGTATCTAGTGGAATACACCTAACATTCGTTCCTCCCCATAGAACAAGTTTCGCTTAACACGAACCCCCTATAGTTTTCTGAGTATGATGCATTATAGAAGAATCACAGTATAGAAATGAGCATGAAAAGCATTCAAGTTGAAAATTTTTAAAAAATATGATGCCTTCTATTTCGTGTGCAGCGAAGTCATAAAGAAGACGAAGCAATCAAGATATCGTACAAGTAAGGCGATCGTAAGCAAGACGAAGAGGAAAACATTGTCAAGATTTATAAACAAGGAACCTCGTCGCATGCGAAGGAGAACATCAAGAAGTAAACGAAGTTAAACCATGCGAAAGCGGAAGATATGCATTAAAAATATCTTGACCAGAGGACACGTGGGAGCCATCCTAAAAAGCACATTTAATCCTAGCCGATCGTTTGCAACGGCCTCCGTACATGCTAAGAGGATCGTGGAGCAGGTGTGGCAGAGCCTTTTCGGATGCCTATAAAACTCGAGAAACGCCACAGTTTTGAGGGTTGGAGATTTGGAGAGAAAAGATATGCGTTGAAACTCCATAACTTCCAGCCAATTTCCACCATTTTTTCTGTTCTATTTTGATCGTCGGAGCTATTTAGCCGGACCTTGTTCATTTTAAGTGTTTTCGTAAAGACATAATAGCTTTATTTTGTAGTCGGAGCAAGTCCGACGAAGTTTCAGACATATTTCAGGTGTATTTCCTTCTTATTTCAAAATTTCTATTGTTCTCTTTTTATTGTTGTTCTTTATTGTTCTTCGTGTGTTAATTTTGCAAATATTTTCAACTATTACTCATATTCAGCATGTTTAGTTTCATTAATTGTGTTTATCATTTCACTAAGTTCAATATGAGTAGTTAAGTTCGTAGTTAGAGGGTGCAAGAGAAGTAAAAGGGGTTCGTGAGAAGCAAACGTGCAGCGAGCTAAGGCTAAACGTATAGGGTTAAAACTTGCGGTCATTAGGTTGAGAAATTGATGGCTATCCTTGTTCTGTTTCAAGAGAAACGAACGAGAGAACCCCCTATCTAGTCTTAGTCTGATTATTAGGTTTTAAGCAACTTAGAGATAAGTTTGCCTAGTACCACACCCGTAAAGACGAAGTTGAGTTCGAGAGAACCAACGAAACACTCGAGAGAGTGTTGTCGGGTACTCAAAAAAGTCTAAGGACCGGTGTGCAATTCGTTGTCCAATTCGTTTTTAGCGAACCCTCCGCTCTCTTAACCCCTCTAACGCCTTTTCCACTGTTATTTACCTCAATCTCTAGTTGTTAACTTCGCAAAAATCATTCTAAACGAACTTACTTGTTTTGACTTCAACACAAATACAAAGTTTTATCACTTGTTCAAGTTCTTTGTGGTTCGACCTGGAATTACCAGTTATAAGCTTGCTACGTGAACTTGTATAATTGCACGGTTCGGGGGGTAATCACACACTGAGATTGGCGAGCTTCCTTCGTTTTGGCGAAGTTGAGACGAACCACGACAACCGACCATTAATTCCCATATTTAATTTATTCAAAAATCGGTGTGTTAATTATTCCGCTAACAAATATCTCTTATCAAATTTTCGCTGTTTGATCTTGAAAATGAGATTTGACTCTCATTTATTTTAGGTTAGTAATACTCTCTAGGTGGGATTTGTGGTCTCCCTCCCCCAATTTGTATTTTAAAAAAAAATCGATAATCATTTTAAATATTTAAGGTATAATTTTTGTTTTTTTAAAAGGATAAAATCAATTAAGTTTTTTTAAAAAATAACCTTTTAAGGAATAATATATATATATATATATATATATATATATAAAAGAATGCTTAAACTAATATGCATTTAATTAACTAACCGTAAATAAAATATTAGATAATTATGTTAAAATTATTTACAGATTTTTTTTGGATATAAATTAGAGGAAGAGAGACAAACCATACATAGATGTTACTACACTTAAATAATAAATGAAAGTCAAATATTGATTTTCAAGATAAAGGTTTAGAACATATTACAATTAAATAATGAAGTCAATATGCTACTAACTTTTTTGAGTAAAATTATTTAGAGAAATGACTTAAAATAGACAGGACACCCACAAAAATAAAATAAATCAATACAAATTTATCAATATAAGTTGTCAGTTGTCTGTATAATGAACATAATGTATCTATATCTATGAAAGTTTTTGGTTAAAATATAATTGTTTGTCCTTTCATTTTAATTTCTTCCATGTTCAATTTGATACGTGATAATATAAATTTTCATCATAAAATTGAATGATGATGAAAAATGTAGCCACCTATTTTAAGAATGCTGAGAAATTTCCGCACTCAATTCAACATACAACATTTTGATTAATAAATTAGACGTGATATCAATAAATTTATTATTTTAATTCCTATTTTATAATCATTTTATTTTCTATTTTTAGTTTTTGAAATTCAAATTTATTATAATTATTTTACCACATATTTTTTTAATTTAGAAACAAAGTAGCTTTCCAAAATCTTGTTTTTGTTTTTTAAATTTAATTAGCATTCATCTACTTTTTTAAATAAAGATGAAGCACATTGTAAAAAATTTAAATAAAAATAAGTTTACATTTCAAAAATCAAAATACAAAAAACTAAGGCCCCGTTTGATAACCATTTGGTTTCTTGTTTTTGGTTTTTCAAATTTAAGCCTATTCTCTTTCAAATTTCCTATAATATGCTCCATCATTCTTACCATTTATCCATCTTTCTTTAAGAAAGTAGAAAATACTAACCAACTTTTAAAAACAAAAATAAACTTTGGGAAGCTACTTTTTTTTGTTTATAAAAGTTGGTTGGTATTCCCCTACTTTCTTAAGGAAAGATGTATACATAGTAGAATGAATGAAACAAATTGTAAGGAATTTGAGAGAAAATATGCTTAAATTTAAAAAACCAAAAATAAATTAAAACCAAATAGTTATCAAACGAGGCCTAAATAATTATCAAAGGAGACTTATTGATACAAATTTAGGCATTCAAAAGTATTTAGACCAAAATGACACAAAATCAACCACATTATTTTTTAAATACAAAGGGGAGGAAGAGTATTTCAAAAAAAAAAAAAAAAAAAAATGGGAGGAAGAGTACCCCACCAACCAAAATACTATTATAGCAAAAATATTTCCTTGTTTGTATGCAAATTAAAATTCAATTAAAACAAAACAATGGAAATAAAAAAGCGGACAGGGGCAGAAAAGAAAAGGAAATCCCTACGGACTGGATGATGACTGAGCTGAGTATAAATGTTGAACACAAGGGTATTTTGGTAAACAAAGAGGCCAGTTTTCAAGAGTCAAATTTCCTTTTTAAGGTCTCATATAAAATCTCACACTGTTGCGAACAAATTGCCATTTCCTGAATTTGAGCTTCGATCTTCACTTCAATGGATTCTTCGTCTCAGCCACCGTCAGAATCTCCGACTGCTCCATCGTCTCATCAACCGCCGTCTTCAACTGTCTCCTCCGCCGCAACTTCCGCCCTAAATCCGCCGCAGTCTTCCTCAAATGCAAACCCTAACATCAACCCGAATTCGTTTCAAAATCAAAACTCCAATTCCAAAACCTCAACACCTCCTCTGCCCAACCAGGCCTCACAACAGCAGCAATCTCTTCCGACGTCTCAGAAAATCAATCATTTTTCTTCTCCTCCTTCTCCTTCGCCTTCTGTTTCCGCTTCTTCTCCAGCCCAAAGAGGCGGCATCGCCATTGGAGTTCCAGCTCACCAGCCGAGTCCCTCTCCTCAGCCCGCTCCGTTTCCTGCATCTTATAGCCTGCATTTCAGTGGCTTGGGCCGCGAACCGGCCTCTAATGCAATTCCTTCTCAGGTGTATATTTCTCCAGCTTTTTACTTATTTAGCGACCGTAGAACTAGAGTTGAATTTTTACAGTTATAGCCTATCGGGGTAACCACGCCTGTCCTAGGTCGGGCACGGGAGGTATCTATGAATTAATTTATAACCAAATTAAAGTGATTCCGATGTCTTGTTATAAAAATTGTGTAGCATTTTATATGCCCAGTTTATTGATTACATCTCTCGTGGTAGGAAAAATTTGTGCTGCTTTATTTAACTGATGTTTGGAACATCTAGGTGAGACCTCCTATGCAAGGAATGCAGGGATTGGGAATGTTGGGATCAAGTGGTTCTACTTCTCAAATGTTGCAGAGGCCTGTGCAAGCCCCATCTACCCCAACCTCAGCTTCCCAAGTTAGTAACTTCAAATTTAGTATAAAGTATTTGTATTACTATTCTGTTGGGATCCACACGTTTGCTTAAATTGCTACATTCAAATGTACATTTGGTTGCTCATACTCACAAAAAAAGAAACAAAAAAAAAAAGAAAAGTTTTATCTATTCTGGGATTAGGGATACTGTGGGTGTTACCTCAACCAACTATTTTTTTGCTTCTCATTTATTGATTCCTTATACCTTGGAAACCTTCATGTTAGAAATTCTAATGGGAGTTGCTCTTGCATCCTATAAACAACTCATGACCCAATAAGTTTATTTTGATTCTGTGGGAAGGAAAGGAAGGTGCCGAAGAGAGTGAGCTTCTCATCTGGTTAGGTGAGATAAGACTTCGAGAGATCATGTTGCACCTAGTTTAATTGGGAAAATGTCCTTTTTGTATCATTGTGCATTATGGTGGTGGTATATGTCTTGTCTTAACTGTGGTCTTTGTTAAGCTTTTATATTCAATTACATTTTCTTCTTGCTGCTACCCGTGAGTCGTGACCAAGTGAATTTTCGTCTATGGAAAACTTTGCTTTAGTAATTACTAAATTTTGTTAACTTTTTCGTACTTCAGAGTTTCCAAGGCCATGGTCTCTTGAGAGTAGCATCATCGAGTTCTTCATTGCCAAGTACATCACAAGGTATGCAATCATCCAATCAGCCGTGGTTGCCATCTACTTCACAAGGAAAACCTCCTCTTCCAACACTTTCATATAGACTACCGGCAAGCTCACAGCAAAGATCACATATCCCTCAACAACAGAACTACTCCTTAGCTCCAGCTTCTCAGCCGCACCAAATTGCATCAGCCCCTCAGCAACAGCCTGCACAATCCCATCAGCAGCAATTCCAACCATTAAGAAGTTCACAAGGTTTACCACATCATCAACAGGCTGCAAGAGCTCAGGGGCCAGCAAACCAGAGGGCCTCTCCTATTGCACCTTCACAAACTAATGGTCCACAGATATTGCCCCAGAGCAGAGCTATAACTGCAGAAACTGAAGAACCCTGTACTAGAATTCTCAGCAAAAGAAGCATTGCTGAACTGGTTAACCAAGTTAGTCTTTTGTTTGTCTCGTTTAAACTCTGACCTATTCTTTTCTTCTGAAAAAAAAAAAATTGTCTATATTTTATTATTGTAAAGATGACTACCTTAACAATTGGTTGAATTTGGGAAACACATATAATTATATAAATTATGTACACAAGTTGGTTCCAATAGGCAATAGTTGAAGACCATATGCGTAAGTCAACATATTGTACTTCAAGTAATGGATAAATGCTACACTCCTTACATATATTGAAATGATTATTTTTGAGTTTTGTGTAAGTTGTCATTGGCTTAACCTGGCAGCAAATTTGATCAGACCTATGCCCTTTTTTCAATATCTTCCTTTTCTTTTCTTGTAAAGTTGTTGTAGTTGATAATAATTTGGAATATAGTGCATAATTGATAGGAATAAGATTTCAAACCGTTATGGAATTGATGTGCTAATAATTTATTTCATGCCGATTTTATTTAGCTTTAATTCTTGTCTTTGGTCCCAAGTCCTATATTAGTATATTTTACTTCTGTTATATGGTCTCCCTTTTTTTTGGCAGATCGATCCATCTGAGAGATTGGATCCTGAAGTGGAAGATATACTTGTTGATCTAGCAGAAGAGTTTGTTGAGTCTGTGAGTAGTTGAGTTTTATGATACTCATATTTATTTGAGTTTTTTTTTTTTTGTCGTTTCTCGATATTGTTTTCCCATAACTTTTCATTGGATTATATTTTGATTTTTCACTCTTAAAGTGTCATTTACCTAATGAGGATGAGAAAGGACTTTCCTCATAGAAAGGAGAATAAGAAATGATGGATTGGAATTGAAATTATGTCTACAGTATTCATTTATAATTAAAGTACCTGGATCTTCTCTAATATTGAAGATATGCAAGTCATGATTAAGGACACTTAAAAGAATTGATAGTTACTACCTATATCTATCAACAAGGTCCACCTTATTTTTCAGTGACTCAATCATAGTAACTCCAAAGTTAAACATGTTTGGCTTCAAGCAATTCTATGTTGAGTAATCTCATGAGAATTTCATAGGGAGTATGTGAGTTCGGACAAAGCATGCCGAAAGGACTTGTGGTGGCCTGTGAGGATAGTATTTATTCTTAGAAACAACTAATGCAAGTAGATAATTTGTGGCCAGGTGGTAGTTGTCAGGGTTGATAGGGAATGTCGAGGCTGTTAGGTACTGAATTCTGGTGTGAATCTTGGGCCTTTGGCATTGCAAACAAACTGTCCGACTAAAGATCAATAGGCACTTTTTGATGAGTACAGCCTAACTAGTGAAGGAGGATGATGTAACTATACTTGGTGATGATTTGTAAGTTATGATGCAAGCTTCCTTTTGAGTTTGATGCCCGCGTATCTATTGTTCAAGAGATGTATGTGCTCTCTTCTTTCAGGATATCTTTGAGGTTAAATCTGTAAAATAGACAATATTTGGGATTCTTCAATTTTGGTTATCTGTTGAACCATTTAGTTGGGAAGATTTAAGAAAAATTCTTAAGACACTTGCAAAAATATTTATAATGTTCTTGGTTCTGGTTAGAGTTAAAAATCTTTAGATGAACGGGGAAGTCTTCAGATAGTTAAATCTTTCTAATGTATTTTCATAACTGATTAGGTAGCGATGGCCAAAGTGTTGTGTACCAACTTAGCTATATTATATTACTTTACATGTTTCTCTCATCTTGTAGTGTAATTCCTTGTAGTGTAATTCTTTCTCCTCATCTTCAGATGTTGGTGTAGTTATTTTGCAATTTCTCTCACCTAGTTTGGAATTAATTAACAATTCTTGTTGTTGTTTGTGGAGATTACAACATTTGGTTGCTCATTAGCAAAGCATCGAAAATCATCTACATTGGAAGCCAAAGACATCCTTCTACATCTTGGTTGGTTATTAGCACTCGACCTCTTTGGATATATTGCTTGCTCATTATTAACTCCCTTTTTTACTCCTATGCAGAAAAAAACTGGAATATAACACTTCCTGGGTTTGGTAGTGATGAGATTAAGATATTCCGAAAGCCAGTACATTTATAACTTTCTCCTTGTCAAGCCTTAAACTATTTGAATTATCTTTCCTCATAAAATTTATTCTAAAATTTTGCAGCTTACAAATGATGCTCACAGAGAGCGTCTTGCAGCAGTGAGTGACCCCCTCTCTATGATTTGTGGAGGTTTTCGAATATGATAAATGTTACGGTTCATTCTATGCATCCAATATTTACTGTTTTCTCTTGGCAGGTAAAAAGATCTATCGTGGCAAGTGAGATGGCAAATACCAGGAGTTCTGCAGGACTGGCCGCTGGAAATACAAAAAGCAGTCTGGCAAAAGCGCATGCAGTTTAGCTGGTCACCGAATAAAGCTCTCGATTCGTGAATTTCAATGGGGTGTAGAATGAGAAAAAAAGGTTAGGACTTTCTGTTGGTTGATGTTATTAAGTTTACCCAACTCATTAATTTGAGTTTTTTGGTTGATCGATGATTTAACTCAATTCAAAGTGGTATCAGAGCTGGAAGTTATGTCTTCAAGTCCATGCCGACTTGTTTTCCTCTTCAACTAAAATTTAATTCCTTGGCATTTCTCAAGTTTTCAGTTGATATTATTAAGTTTACCCTGACCCATCAACTTAGTTGATGGATGATTTAACTCAATTCAAAACTTTCAAAATCGAGAGATTTGTAAAAATGAGATTACCTTTTGATGCATCATATATGGAAGATTGGGGCCTCTATCCGTAAAACCATGGGAAAAACTTTTAGGGAAAATAATGAAATACTAAGATTATTTGTTGCCGCAACATCTTCGTCAAAAATAAATATTGATTGAATTGAGGAATTGAATCTCTATTATTGAGGTTTAATTGAATCTCTATTATCGAGGTGAATTGAGGAATCAAATATCTAATTTCGAGGTGGATAGTATCCATGTCTTATAAGGTTGGATGAGGTGCATTTAGTCTGTAAGGTACTTTGAATAGGCACTTCTCATATAAATAAATATATACTCTAGGCATGCAAAAATAAGTTTAACTAATCTTTAACGCAGAAGTTCTTATGTTTATTTTTTCTTTAGTTTTTTATTAACCGAAAAAATAACATTTACTTGACCAGAGGATTTTATTTATTTATTTAATTTTTTTTTCTTGCTCTTATCTATAATAGATACACCTTAAAAAAGGCAATGTTAAATTGCAGTGTGCAACAGAATGAGCTGATCTTCCGCCTTTCTTCACAATTTTGTACCAGTTGCCTGTGGTCAATGGTTTGGCTTACCAATTGAACCACCAGCTTTTATGGGAACAAAACAGACTTCACCAGGTAGGTAGGTACCTTCAATATTCCTACATTTTGAGATGCTTTCCATGTAGGGATGCGCCCAAGTTGGACGGTGTTTGTGGATGGATTATTACAACGCACTCACGTGCCACGCACGTTCGTTGGAATGAAGCTGTAAATTTTTTTGTACTAGGAAGGAACTATTGATTCAGTAAAAAGGTGGATTTGTCGATCCTTTTTTTTTGAAAAGAAAGTCGACTTGATAGAATGTAAATCAACAATCTTCATCATCTTAGGTTTAAAACTCTCAAAGATGGCATGCTGGTTTAGGTTTAAATCCTTCATTTACCTGTGGGTACCCTACCTCTACCTCTACCTCCACATTTACACACAACCCCAATATTTTTAACTATATGGATAAAACAATAGAGAAACAAAGGCAAACCACCTTTTTGTTCGCTAAGTGAACAAGATTTTAAAACAATATATTCACTATCGTTACATTTCAGATTTATTCTGTCCGTTGATGAGGAAAATCCCACTATTTTTTGAAGCCGTTTTTTTTAGTACAAATTTGGGGAGGTAGATTACAAATACCGATTCCAGGGATTGAACTTGTGACGCTGGTGTTGAATTAGTTTACAATCAAACAATGAAATCATTATGCTATTGACCCATTCGGTTTATTTTATTTGTGTTTGAAAACTATCTAATAATAGTATTTAGCCCTCATTCTAGGTAGCGTTTGTGGTATCTCTCCTCCTAATTTGTACTAAAAAAAACTATCTAATTTTATGTAATAATGCATACTAGCTTTTTTCTTTATTATTATCCGTGTCTGTCCGGAGCAACTTACTTACATCTTGACTATTGTCACGAGACATATTGTTTAACCTTAGTCAAGAAAATTTGTAGGAAATTAATTTATCGATAGGTAGCAACCATGAATTGAACCTATCACTTAATATTTAAAGTTCTTTTAGCCAGGTCAATTTATGATGGTTAATGTATTTACAGTTGAGAATCCCAAATTGATAAGGTGGACATATCTCTTAGTGTTTATAGAGTAGGTGGACTATCCCTCTCATTGCCAATTGGCTTTGAGATGTATGTTCACACTATCTGACATAATGTTCAAACAGGTTTTCAGTCCAATAAAAATGAAATTGAGATCCAATTTATTCAAGATTGGTGAGTCCAAAATAGATACCATTTTGAGGGGGCATGTTGAGAATCCCACATTAATAAAGTTAAGATATCTTCTAGTGTTTTGGGTTGGTAGACTACTCTCCTCATTGTTGATTGGCTTTGAGATTGATGTCCACACAATCTAATATATACTACTAGCTTTAATCCAACATCATATTGATACCGAAATATTTTAATAGTTCATTGCCAATGCTTTTTTAGTTTTTTATTAGTTTTTATTTAGAATGTGTAGTTTTCTAATTAGTTAATCAATTAGAGTTGTGCCTAATGGAATTTGCATGATAAAAAAGTTATGTTTCAAATTCACCTCTTCAATTATAAGAATCTTCTAGCTTTGGTTTTAGAGTACGTTTGTAATGACTTTGTAACTCTTTAGAAAAGAGTTTATTTATTTAATATTTTGGTCTAAACAAGTGCTGTAATTTTTTTTTGGGAAAACTTGGGAAATGTCTACATCTAGAAAACTAATTAGGTAAGTATCTACTTTTAGTTAGGATTAAAGTTTGTGTCTACTTTTCTATTTTGAAATTAAAATTAATAATTATTGAAAATATACTTTACATTTT
>JBBMEF010000025.1:8177637-8195665 GCA_037832685.1 Sicyos baderoa
GGTAAAATCTATTTTCTATAATTAATAATTTTAATTCAAAATTAAAATGTAGACATAAATTTGAAGTCTAATAAAAAATAAACATTTTTTTAATTAATTTCTAAGATGTAGACATTTCCCTAGTTTCCCAAAAATAAAATCCATTAAATTAGGCTTGAATTCACTTCTAGAAAATCTATTGAGCCCATGAAAAAACAATTTCCATGATTGTGTTTTAAATTTGATTTAATTATATATAATTGGTCGAATTACAAATTTACTCGTCAAACATTTAAAATTTTCTCATTTAACCATTGAATATTCATTTTTAAAAAATTAAAATTAATAGACTTACTAATTATAGAATTGAGTCAAATAATAGTTCAATGACAATAAAAAGGGAGTAAGTACCGAAACGGGCTAATATTTTAATTGTTCAGTAATAATATAGTTCAACTTTATGGTTATGATTCAATTACGAAAATCTATACTCTACCTCATATTATTTTTATAAAAAAAAAAGTCCAGGATAAAGAAGTCATAAATTGAGACATTTCATTTTCAAACTAAAAAAAGAGATTTTAAAATTTAAAGAGTTCATTAGCTACAAATTTGAAATTTATATGAATCTTTCGTCCCTAATTTTTTTTTTTTTTGAAATCAATTCTTTTTACATGATTAAATTTATATAATATTCAAATCAAATTTTACTTTGAAAAACAAAATGAAATTCTTGTTCCCGATTTTTCCTTTTATATATTTCAATTATTTTTTAGAGTTTGATGTCTTTTTTTTTTTTTTAATTCAACATTAATTAGATGAACAACTCAAATACATGAAAATTTAATGAAGACATACTTAATATTAATTGAATTCAACTTTTGCTGATAAGTGTTTTATTTTTTTTAATTAACCATTATTAATAGGTTGAAATTTGATTTTTGATATACAAATTTTTAAAATAATTTATTTCGATCATAAATTCTTAATTATTTGTTATTCTCGAAATATAATTATATTTTTGTATCGTAAATGAAATATTGGTAAGAATTTGTTATGCTTAAAATAGACAAAAAGAAAAAGAAAAAGAAAGAAGACCAATTCTCTTAAAACGAAAAATGATTTGATAAAAGGAAAACAAAAGGCTGATATACTAAAAAAGTGAAAGAAAATAGAATGAAGAGAGAGAAAGCAAAATAAATGTTGATATTATTAATTGGGAAAGTGGCATTTATTATTATATATTTTTGTTACATTAAACCAGCACTGTTCATAAGCTGCCAGAGGGTGGGGCCTTTTGTATCTGAAATTCTGAAGGGAAATATATAATTATACTGTTTTGCTCTCTCTCTCTCTCTCTCTCTCTATCTCTGTCGTCCCCAAACTAGGTTTTCTCCACTGTTTACGCATCCATTCAATCCTTTCTCACAACCCCATTGCGCCATTTCAAACGCGTTTTCCTTCAGGTAAATGCTGCCGCTGATCTCACCTTTTTTTCCGTTTTTTTTCCCGTTTGATTCGACCCCTCTTGTGTTTTTCTGGGTTGAGCTCTGTTTCTTTGCTCTGTTCGGGAATTCTTAGGTTTGTGTTCCTTTTTCTGTTTCAAATTTGGGCCGAATCCCATTTTCCTGCTATCAATCTCTTCTTTGATGCGTTAATTTGGCTGTTTTTATCGTTCTCTCTGTAATGTCGTTTGAATTAGAATGGTATTTCTGTCGTATCTTAGAGATGTTTGCAAATATTTGAGATGGGATTTTGGTGGTTTCAAGTTGGAATGAATGATGGGTTTGTTGTTTTTTGCTACCGATTTCTCTCCTTTATGCTTTTGAATCTCGTGCTTTTTTTTTAATGCTTCTCGACCTTGACTTGGATGATCCGAGTAACTGTTTGGGAATGTGTGTGTGTATTTTTTTTGGATATTTTTAAACCTGGTGTTGGACCTTTGCCCCACTATATATTCGGGTCACCTACGCCCTTCTCAAGGCTTGAATCTGAGAGACAACAAAATTTTTTATAATTAACCCCACTCTAAGATTTTGAATAGAGTAAAACTCCTCTACACAGAATGTGTAGAGGGACTGTACTTTTTGCTTAGGTGGCACCCACACAAAATTGTACATATTTTGATATTTTCATTTATAATGTAATTTTTTTGTGGCATACAATGGTGCCATCTAAGCAAAATGTAGAGCTCCACTACATATCTATGTGTAGATGAGTTTTACTCTTTTGAATATGGAGCCTCTAAGAAAGCATAATTTGGATAGCCCAAGTTTCGACATTACTGTCCCGGGGAGACTTTTACAAGATGACACTAGAGCTCTCTTCTTGGTGGCCTTCCCTTGGGACTTTTGGGAATGTGTTATATGGCAATCTGAAGTTATTTATACTTCCGTTATCTCTTTTCTTTTTATCTTTCCTTTGAGATTGATCAATTTTTAGGGTATGTTTTGTTTATGGTTTTTGATGTGTTTTTAGGTTTTGTGTTTGAGTGTCTTTCTTCTCCTGCCAATGTTGATGAGTACATTGAGTTCTCTTCAACTGTTGGGATAACTTGGGTAACTGCCAACGAGGATGGTTCGTTCTGTGTACTTCAATAATTTTTAAAAATAATAGTGTTTAGGAAAGCATCATACTTGCATTTGTCTTGTTTATGAAATCGACATTGAACCTTCACATGTCTAATTAATTTTACAAGTATGTTGTTTCCAAATATGACAACAGCAGTCAGCAACAATAATGATAGTAGCAGATTGGAAACAATAATAAGAAAGAAAACCTTGATGGGAGATGCACATTTGGGTTAAACTGTTGAGCTCTTAGCCCGTCTTCATGTTTCTTGAATTAACTCATTTCGTGCTATCACGTTCTGAATGTTGCAGGTTATGGCAAGTGGAAGAGTTGATAGGGAATGTTCTAGTGATGCAAAGAATACCTCAAGAGGGTGAGAGTTTGGTTTCTAGATATTCAAACCCTTTGTAATTGTGGATCAATAAACCACAGAATTGCTAAGTTCTGCCAAGCCACTATCTTAGGCTTTCGTATAGTGAACAAAGGTAGTAATTAATGGGATCTGGTACTTGTGAAATTGTGGAAGCAAGCAAAGAAATCAAACATGTTCAAAGTAAGGTAGGATCTCGTCATTCAGATTTTGTATCAGACAAAGATCGGAAACTTTCTGCATTGAAATTTGGTTTCAAGGGATCTCTAGAGGATGATATCAATCATCTTTTTGAGTCAATTAGTATTAAAAATGCATCCAAGAGTTTAGGTCATTCACAAGTAGAGGTAAACTCACTGAGAAAAAGTACACTAAAGAAGCCGATAACTGTTGGCATGCCTCGCTCACCAGGTATTGGTACTTCTGAGTCTGGTAGTCTGAAGCAAGCCCTCAGGGAACTATCCCTTTCAAAGGCATCTGAAATGGCTGCTATGAAAAGATCATCAAAATCAGCTAGCTCTTCAAGGCTCTCGGAGGCTGGGCGGATCAAGACTTTGTACAATTCAGTTATGGTTGAAGCCACCAAGTCTGGCTCTTCTTCAGATTATGGTAAGGGAGGGCGTGTGGTTCAAATATCCCTAGTTCCAGAGGAAAAAATGTTGAACTCTGAAAGGAGACTTGAGCATGTCCAGGCATCTACTATTAAGTCACCAGCTAAAAGTGCTCAATCTTCTCCTCGACTCCTAGATGCAAAAGCACAAAGTTCTGCTAACGTTGTTACAATGGGACAAAAAGTGAATACCACTTTGTCAAGGAAAGTTGGATCTCAGACATTAAAGGCAGAGCTAGAGAAGGGAGAGGAGTCCATTACACCTCCATCTTTATCTTCTTGCACCATTGGCAAGGTTCTAGAGAAGAAGAAGAAGAAAATTCTTGCCTCAAGCAGGGTAGCAGATAAAGCATCAGCATCTAACGCAGGACGAAAAGGTAGGCTGCAAACTGCATCATCATCTAAGTTGGGTAGTGGCAATAAGGTAAGCAAGTTATCCAGAAGTACCCCCCGTTCTGTTAAACCAGTTATTAGGAACAAGGGGCTGGCTAAGAAAAAAGTCAAACAGGATTTGAGTTCTCCAACATGTAGTTCAAGCAAATACAATGAAGTCGATTGTGATACCGATCCTAATAAAAAGAAGTTGATATGTGAGAGGTGCCACTGTGCATTGAATAGTGAAGCTACAGGCTCAAAGAAGGATTCTGCATCCCAGTTTAGTGGCCTTGTTTCTGAAGTAAACATGGCTAGTTCAAAATCTGGCTTTAACAAATCAAGCATCAATGCAGATGGCAAGGCTTCTGATGTTAGAGTAAAAAGAAATACAAAAGCACGAGATAAGGGTGAATTTTCTCAAAGCTCAAAAAGTAGTCAATGCGAGTACAGTAGCAGTACGACGAGTATTATAAGTGATGACAGCAATGGGCATGGTGGATCCAATAATGGTAACAGACCTCATATGTCGAAAGATGTAAAGTGGGAAGCCATACGCCATGTGCAATTGCAGCATGGGGCCCTCAGCTTGCAGCATTTTAATCTTTTAAAGAAGCTTGGTTGTGGGGACATTGGGACCGTGTATCTTGCTGAGCTAACTGGCACTGGTTGCCTATTTGCCATTAAGGTCATGGACAATGAGTTTCTTGCAAGACGGAAGAAAATGCCTAGAGCGCAAACTGAGAGTGAAATATTGAGAATGCTAGATCATCCATTCCTTCCAACACTTTATGTTCAATTTACTTCAGATAATCTATCGTGTCTTGTCATGGAGTATTGTCCTGGAGGAGATCTTCATGTTCTGCGGCAGAAGCTGCTAGACCGAGTTTTTCCTGAACCCGCAGCAAGGTAAAAATTTAAGCTAGTCGATCTAACCTTCTCCATCTTGTTTGCCAACATTAATTAGACACAAAAAACACTGAACAACACTAGAAAATATACTATAATTATATATACTAATAAACAATCAGTACATGTAGGTATTGATGTAAACTTGAGGCAAATGCTACTCATATATACTTATGCTATACTTGTATGCATATAACTATAGTTTTCTTAGCTAATATGGAATTTCTTTTTACATTGATTGGTCACTGAATTTGGTTTGAATACAAACAATCGGCAGGGTATAGACTATAGATATTCTGTAATGAACATGTAGCCACAAAGTATTAAGATTCTATGTTTTATTTGGGCTCGCTCGTTTGTCACTATCTATACATTAGGTCTTATTTTGTTTGATTGTAGACCTTTCTTGTAGGTAGGCTGTTTTTCGTGGGCTCCTTGTATGCCTGTAATTTTATTTTTCTCAATGAAAGTACGGTTTCCTTATAAAAAAGCAGCCACAAACAATCTCTTATTTGTTTTGCTTTTCGAAGTCGTGAACTCTTTTATCTCTCTCCAATCAATGATACAACCACAATTTATGTAAAGTGCAAGCATGAAATTTCAAGTTAGTTTGATCAAATTGATATATAGTATCTTGCAGGAAATATTAGTTCATTCCATAGGCGCAGATAATGGATGATAACTTCTTTAAGCGACTCCTCCAACTCGTCTTGCCTTCATTTATTTAACTCACACTAGATTTTGGGTAAGACTGATAGATTCTAGCTCTATCAAGCTCCCCTCTCTCAATGACTCTAGTCAAAAGAATATTCAAGTTGTATTGATAGAAGAGAAGAGTACATCTTATATAGGCCAAGGGACTAACTAACTATCTAACTAATTGCATAAATGCCCCTAATATATTCATAATACTTCAAAATGCCCAAACCTTATCAATACCCTCCCCTTTAAAGCACCTTGTCCTCAAGGTGTTTACAAACTAAATTGAAATACAAATGACTATGGAAATTGCAGGCGTTGAAGGTGTTCATCGGCGGCAAGATTTTGTGGTGGTGTTTGACAATGTTCTTTGATAGGCTGACGAAAAATTCGACTATCAAACCGGGCCCAAAATTGAACCAATTTAGAAACCCTAATTTCAAGAATTCCTCAAGATTAGATCGCAAATCCACTTTCATCGATCGATTAAATTTGTGCGCAACCTTCACAAGAACAAACTCCATCTTCACTGCCTTTTCGATCCCCATTCCTTTGAATTCGTCATGGAACGTTTGGATCGTCTCACTCTCCGGCCGCCAGGTTTTGTGGTGTGTTTGGCCGTGTTCTTTAATAGGTTGTCGGAAAATTCGAACAAGAGAGGTAGGAGTCGAGATTGGAACTTTTCTTTTCGATGCCCGGGTATGAAATTTTTTGCCCCTGCTCTATTGTTTGGCTTGGAATTGGACTGCTCCGATAGTGTCGGCATTGACGGGTATCAGTACATGTTCAAACGATTTTTGGTTCTTCTTCGGAATCTTTTTTAATTTTAATTTTCCAATCCTTTTTCCTCGAGAAATCATGTTCTCGTTTCTTCTTCTCCGGCCAAGAGAACCTACGTCGTTTTTTCTTAGCTCTTCTCCTTCCTCGGATTTTCTTTCGTAATATATGTCTTTGCAGAATGTTTCTCTCACCCTTGCTGCCCAAAATATGTCGGTTGATTATTGCTGAATTTTGTTTTTCACTCTCATGGTTCTTCTTCATTGTTTGATCCTCGCTTATCCGGTCGTACCCACATCTACGTCTGTTATTCTTCATCTCTCTTTTATCAAGCGTCACCAAACTTTTTGAACAAATTATCTCAGCAATTTCTGCGATAGTTTCTTCTGATTGAATGAACAAAGTTGATATTGCTTCCTCTTCTTTCTTGATCGTTGGAGTGGGTTCCATCAACGTCGTTTCCTGAACTTTCTTCACCAACAAGATAATTTCTTGGATTGATTTTTTCTCTTCCTCGTCTCTCTCAGATTTTGCCTTCTCTAATGCTTTTTCTCTTTTGATTTCGGCCAAATAATCTTCCCATTCTCTTCTCATTCTTGCCCACTTCTCTTGGCGAATTTTGAATAACGAATCCATTGATTTTACAACATCATCCGCCACTTTTCTGGCTATCTCTTCAAAAACACCCTCGTTATGCATTTGGTTGATAACCCGATTAGTATCCATAGATCTAATGCTCTGATACCAATTGATAGATTCTAGCTCTATCAAGCTCCACTCTCTCAATGACTCTAGTCAAAAGAATATTCAAGTTGTATTGATAGAAGAGAAGAGTACATCTTATATAGGCTAAGGGACTAACTAACTATCTAACTATCTAACTATCTAACTAATTGCATAAATGCCCCTAATATATTCACAATACTTCAAAAGGCCCAAACCTTATCAAAGACACACATTAGATTTGTATACATCACTAAATTTTAATATTGTTTTCGTCTTCTTCTAATACCATTAGTGACTTCTACCGGTCAATAGCTCATTCTTGGTAATAGAGGTCGATTCTAATGTCAACTTAGATGTTTTCCTTGTCTCTATTATGAATCCAGCGATCATGAGTTGGCCAAAAGTTAAGAAGTGAATGTTTTCCTTAACATCCAAATATCGTAGAGTCAGACGGTATGTCTCTTAAGAATAATTGTGAGGTGCACGTAAGTTACATTTAGGGGTGCACAAACAACCTGACAACCCGAGAAACCCGAACCAACTCAACCCAATTTGTCGGGTCGGGTTGGGTTGGGTTGAATACATAAATGGGTTGAGTTGGGTACAAAATCATGGAATTTTCATGGGTTGGGTTGGGCCAAGGGTTGACCTAAAATTAACCCAACCCAATCCGACCAACCCGAATTTATTATTTAGTTTAGAAAATATATTTTCTTACCTATAATATAATTATTATGTTATTTAATTATTTATTTTATTTGTTGTATATTTATTTCATTCAATTATTATGGTTAGACTTTTTATTTTTTAATATTTTTTAAACTTTAAACCTACTGAAGAGGTTTTGAAGTTAGGTAAACTTGAATTTCGCATTTGCAATAAGAATCCACCTATGCTAATGTTCGTCCTCGGTTTTTAGGAATCGAAAAAGGGGTGTTGGAGATTATTTATTAAGTACATTGCTTATCATGAGCTTTTTTAATTTTATAGGTTAGTTGCAAATTTTGTGAACCTGATAACCCAACCCAACCCAACTCGAAAATAAAGGGTTGGGTTGGGTTGGGTTGTGTCTTTAATTGGGTTGGGTTGGAGAATTGACCAACCCGAATTTTTAGGTTGGGTTGAAAATCACCTCAACCCAACCCAACCCATGTTCACCCCCTAGTTACACTCACAGATTTCAAAAAGAAAAACACTGAACTCATGGAAAATGAGATATCAGGTTTTCATGCCAAGACTTGCTTACATTGCTGTAATATAGAGAACAAGAATTGCTAACAATTCTCCTGACTTTTATTGAACGCTATGCTAAGCACTTCAATCCACTTTCTAATACATTTTTCATGCATTTACAAGAAGTAGTTTAGATCTATTTATAGGCTAACAACTTTATAAATAATAGCTCTAACAACTAACCGTAAGAACTAACAGCCTGTTAACAACTACTCTTAAGAACCAATAGTTTTCCCGCTTTTTTACCCCTTCGTTGATACACGTGAGTGATGCGAGGTGTATCATTACCCGGCCCCCAAAGTTTCACCTTGTCCTCAAGGTGGAAAAAAGGAAATTGGCCGATAATCCAATCTTTATCTTCCCATGATGCATCTCCTGCCGTTGTTCCCCTGGATGAGAACTTCATATTTTGTTGGACTGGATGTACTCTGACGCACCCCCAACAAGGACTCCGGCTCGAACTGCCATGAGAAATCGTCATTAATCATCTTTGGAAATGGTATCACCGCAAGAGTGGTACCAATTGCTGGTCGGAGCTGAGAAACATGCACCACTGGGTGAATTCTAACTCCCTGAGGTAGTTTCAATTTACAAGCCACCTTTCCCACAAGTTTCTCAACCTGATAGGGCCCGACATATCTCGGTGCAAGTTTGGCATTGATGCTTTGATACAAGGTTCCTTGTCTATAAGGTTTCAGACGAAGGTATACCCAATCATTGACTTCATAGGAGACATCTCTATGTTTCCCATTAGCTATATCCCTCATATAATCTTGGGCTAGCTTCAAGTTATTTCGAATTTTGGATAATTCAATATCTCTATCCAACAAGGCTTGTTCGACTGTTGCAATGGATGTTCCATGCCCCTCATAAGCCAGGATATTCGGAGGAGGCCGGCCATACACAACCTCAAATGGGGATCGTTTCAGTCCTGAGTGATAGGACGTATTGTAACTATATTCAGCCCATGGTAACCATTTTACCCAAGTTCTGGGGCAATTCATCACGTAGCACCGTAAATAAGTTTCCATCCCACGATTAACGACCTCGGTTTGGCCATCCGTTTGTGGATGATAAGCTGTGCTAAATATCAGTTGAGTGCCTTGAGCTTTAAAAAGGGCTGTCCAAAATAGACTTGTAAACACCGTGTCCCTATCTGAGACGATACTCCTCGGTATGCCATGAAGTTTGACAATTTCCTTAATAAAAATATCAGCCAAGGATGTAGCCGAGAAAGGAGAGTGTAGTGGTATATAATGTGCGTACTTCGACAAGCGATCGACTACAACAAATATTGTTGTAAAGTGGCCTGAAGTTGGCAGTCCCGTGACAAAGTCCATGCTTATATCTTCCCAAATACGTTCTGGAATAGGCAAAGGTTGCATGAGACCCGCTGGAGACAATGCTAAATACTTTGCTTGTTGACATACGGAACAAGCTCCCACAAACGTGCGGACTGTAGCTGCCATTCCATGCCAAAAAAACTCACGTTTTATGCGTTGAAGGGTGCGTAATACCCCACCATGACCTGCCACAGGGGAGGAGTGGAAAGCTTCCAAAATCAGCTGGATTGTTGGTGATGTTGACGGTAGCATCACCTTGCCTTTAAAACATAATAAGTCATTATGTAGGCTGTAACCCTTCGGCTTTTCTTCCCCTGTTATCAACTTCTCCTTGATTGTACGTAATGTCGAATCTTCATCTTGCTGCTGGATTATGAACTGGGTATTAATGCCTTTAAGCCAACTCATAGCTGTCAATTCAATCTCAGGAATTCTAGATAAGGCATCAGCTACACGATTCTCCTTTCCTGGTTTATAGGAAATTTCGAAATCATACCCAAGGAGTTTTGTCAACCACTTTTGATACTCCCCAGCAACCATTCTTTGATCCAGAATAAACTTCAAGCTTCTTTGATCAGTTTTGACCACAAAGTGTCGACCGAGCAAATATGGTCTCCATTTCTGTATAGCCATTACAATGGCAAGAAGTTCCCGTTCATAAACAGCCTTGTTTCTATGAAGTGGAGGCAGAGCATAACTAAAGAATGCCACTGGTCTATTTTCTTGCATTAGGACCGCACCAATACCCACCCCCGAAGCATCTGCTTCTACGACAAAGATTTTCGAAAAATCTGGCAATCTCAAAACAGGAAGGCTAGTCATGGCTGGTTGGTCAAAAGCCTTCGTAGCTTCCTCATTCCATAAGAAACAATCTTTACGTAGCTGTTGGGTAAGAGAAAAAGCCATTGTTCCATAGTTTTGGACAAATTTCCTATAATACCCTGTCAACCCAAGAAATCCTCTTAATTGTTTCAACGTTCTTGGTCGAGGCCACTCCTTAACTGCCGTTATCTTACTTTCATCAGCAGCCACTCCATCCCTTGATATAATGTGTCCCAAGTACTCAATTTGAGAAATAGCAAATTGGCACTTCTTGTGATTAGCAATCAAGTGATGTTGTTCAAGTGTGGAAAGAATAATGTCAAGGTGTTGTGCATGCGACACCTCCTTACTATAGACCAATATATCATCGAAGAAAACTAAATCAAATTTTCTTAAGTATGATCGAAGTATTTCATTCATCAATGCCTGGAATGTTGATGGTGCATTTCGCAGACCAAAGAGCATAACTAAGAATTCATAGTGGCCTATATGAGTCCGAAATGCTGTTTTGGAAATATCCTCGTGATACACACGTATCTGGTGATATCCGGATTTAAGATCAATCTTGGAAAATATCTCGGATCCACCTAACTCATCCAAGAGTTCATCAACAATTGGGATTGGGTACTTATTAGGAATAGTCGCCTTGTTTAGCGCATGATAATCCACACAAAATCTCCAAATACCATCCTTTTTTCGAACCAGCAAAACCGGGCTAGAATAAGAGCTAATGCTTGGCCTAATTAGACCTTGAGACAGCATATCTTTTATCATCACTTCTATTTCATTTTTCTGAAATTGAGGATATCGATAAGGAAGAACATTAATTGGATTCGTTCCGGGGGATAATTCAATCCGGTGGTCGAACACACGTTCCGGTGGTAATGTCGATGGAGACTGAAATACTCTATCATGTTTTAATAACACCTCCGAAATACAAGCAGGAACTATAGGCTGACTACTTTCAGAAACATGATCATGTTAAGTTCAACCAAAAATCCATTATTCTCTAGCTTCAAAGTTTTGATCATAGTTTTTAGTGATACCTGGTTTCTGACGAGTGAAGGATCACCTTTGAGCAAGATCTCAGATTGTCCCAATTTGAATTTCATTTCCAGCTTCTGATGATCAGTTTTTACTTCATCGAGGGTTGCTAACCACTGGACACCAAGAACCACATCTGCACTACCAAGCTTCATTGGTAAAAAATCTTGGATTACTGTCATGTCTCCTAGTTGGAGGACTATGTCTTTGCAAAGTTGTGTACCCTTAACATGTGTTCCATCTCCCAACATTATTCCATAACCTTCTGTCGTCCCCACCAGCAAATTTAATTTTCTAACCACATTATTAGAAATGAAGTTATGAGTTGCTCCACTATCAACTAGAACCACAAGATTTTCCTGGTTTATTTTTCCTTGAATCCTCATTGTTTTCGGATCATCACTACTAATCATGGTTTGTAGAGTTAAACTCCACATGTTCATCATCTTTGTCAATCTCTTCTTCAGAGACTTCTTGCGTTTCCATTGGTTCTTGATCATCATCCATCCCATTTTCTTCAACTCCCATACTCTGCAATTCCTTTCTTTTACATCGATGACCCGGAAAGAATTTTTCTTCACATTTAAAGCATTGCCCCTTCTCCTTTCGATTTTGTACTTCAGCATCCGACAATTTCTTGAATGGTGCTTGAGTTTCATTTCTATCACGTCGAATTGTTGAAGGATTTCGGGTAGAATTGACAGAAATGATTCTCGAAGTTTGCATTGTACCAGAACTTGATAATCTTTGACTGCTTGATTCACTGTTCTTGTTGGTTATGCCTTGCTTTGAATTAAAATGATTATGTTTTGCTTCTAACTTTTCGGCATATTCCATAATTTCAGTCAATCCGCTCACTGGGCTCAATCGCAATTCGATCTTGATATCATCTTTTAGTCCACCAATGGACTTCCCTTCCAGAGTTTCATCATCCAACGTTAACGTGGACGATAAGTCTTCAAACGCAGCCCTATAATCCTTCACTGAACCCTCTTGATTCAGGGCAAAGAATCGTTCATGGGCTGATCCGACTTTAGAGGGTCAAAATCGCCGAATCAAAGCTTTCCGAAATTCCGGCCAACTAAGAATCGGAGTCCGATTATTCGCCCAATTGTACCACTTCAGAGCCACACCTTCCAAGCACAAGATCGCACCCTCAAGCTTTTCCGGCTCTGTCAATCGATTAATAGAGAAATACCTCTCCACTTGTTGTATCCAATCTTGCGGTTGATCGCCCTTAAAGACTGGTACTTCTAATTTCCGTAAACAAAGATCGAAAACAAGGGCTAAAACGCGTTCGAGATTCGTACCTTCTTTATCATTCCGCGGCGCTGCTGTAATCGGATTTGGAGCTTGAAGATTGTCCACGACCACTGTAGATTTTTCCTTAAGGAGTTCCAATTGCTGCATCGTTGAACCCCGGCGGCGATCGCATCCGGCAGCCGTCGCGTCGTTGCGAGATCGATTTCTTCGCGAATCGTTTTGCGTTGCAAGAACGTCTCCTTCTCAATAATTCCTTGAAGTTCGCTTATCGTCTGTTCCACTTGATCCACTCGATTTTCCATTCGAGTCGTCGTCATTGCTTCGAAACGCAGGGGGAAAATCTTTTTTGGGATGCTCTGATACCAAAATGATAGAGAACACAGAGGGAGAGAACAAGAATTGCTAACAATTCTCCTGACTTTTATTGAACGCTATGCTAAGCACTTCAATCCACTTTCTAATACATTTTTCATGCATTTACAAGAAGTAGTTTAGATCTATTTATAGGCCAACAGCTTTACAAATAACAGCTCTAACAACTAACTGTAAGAACTAACAGCCTGCTAACAACTACCCTTAAGAACCAACAATCTTTCCCGCCTTTTTACCCCTTCGTTGATACACGTGAGTGATGCGAGGCGTATCAATTTCTAAGTAATGTTTGTGTTCACTAGGAAAACTTATGATTCATGTATTTGTAAGAACTAAACAAATAAAACAAATGCGAATAATACAGACGCTTTTATGACTGGGGAGATAAGAGACTTGGATTTCTCTAAAAACACTTTTTCTTTATTTTTCTACTTTTTTCTACAACTTTATCTAGCTCTCTAGTTCTCTTGTTCTTCCTTTCTCTACTTTTCTCTATGGAATGAGCACTCTATTTCTTTTCAAAAAAAAAAAATGAGCACTCTATTTATGACCTTTTACAAAACTTGGTCTTTAAGTTCTTACAAAAAACGTTTCTCGCTAATTCCTAAATTAAGGATTCACTGATTCCTTTAGCTCCCATCAATTCCTTAATTATAGCCCCAATTAATAATATTCTAAATACATTAAAATTACATTTAAGTTTATTCAACAGTATTTATCCTTTCTATCATTTGTTGTGTCTAATTTTATGGAATAACTTGCTGAATCTTGTAGCTGGTGCACAAGCAGTCATGCATTTCTTGTAGAAATCTTTCCCTAAAACTGCACTTCTATACCTACCATTTTGCAGATTTTATGTTTCTGAGGTTCTCCTTGCTTTGGAGTACTTGCACATGCTTGGAGTTATTTATCGAGATTTGAAACCTGAGAACATTCTTGTCAGGGAAGATGGCCACATAATGCTTACCGACTTTGACCTGTCGCTTCGGTGCATGGTCAGTCCCACACTCCTAAAATCATCATCCTTCAATGCAGACTTGGCGAGAACATCAGGTCCGTGTACAGATTCTAGTTGTGCTGAGCCATTTTGCATTGAACCACCATGTCAAGTCCCATGCTTCAGCCCAAGGTTCTTACCTGCTGCTTCCAAAACAAGGAAGTCAAAACCTGACCTCATTATGCAGTTGAGGTCATTGCCCCAGCTCGTTGCTGAGCCCACCGACGCACGATCGAATTCTTTCGTAGGCACCCATGAATATTTGGCTCCCGAGATCATTAAAGGAGAGGGCCATGGAGCTGCAGTTGATTGGTGGACATTTGGTGTTTTTCTCTATGAACTTCTGTACGGTAGAACCCCTTTCAAAGGTTCCAATAATGAAGAAACATTAGCCAATGTAGTATTGCAGGGCCTCAGTTTTCCCGACACCCCAATGGTTAGTTTCCAAGCAAGGGACCTTATCCGAGGGCTGTTGGTAAAAGAACCCGGAAATCGATTTGGGACACAGAAAGGGGCTGCAGCGATTAAACAGCACCCGTTCTTCGAGGGGCTAAACTGGGCATTGATCCGCTGTGCAATTCCTCCAGAACTTCCGGACTTAAGCGATATGGACATTCCAAGCATGATTTCTCAACAAAACAATTTCAGGTATTTGGATAGCAAATCCAATGGAGAGCACTTGGAGTTCGAATTGTTTTAGCAAAAAAGAAACCATCAACCATGGAAGGAAGAGACGTGGCCACAGGTAATTTTATTCCAACATCTCGTCGTTGCTGTAATTAATATTGTAGCGTATAATGTAAATGTGATCGAGAATATTGTATCAAGGCTTACCATTTTTATGGCATGAAAGGTCTCTGTCAATTTGTTAAAATCGGTCATTTTCTAAAAGTTTGTCAAAATAGATTGTTTTTCAAACACATTTTCTGACATAGGTCTGCCTAATAATTTTGGTGATGACTATAATAAATATATCTCCATCCCAAAATTTCCAAAAGTAGTCAATTTATTGACCAATATGTGTTTAGACTGTTATTGGGATAACGACGTTAATGTTGAAATTTTGTATTTATGCGGTGATGACTATAGAAACATCTTCTCCTCAAAAATTGTTTTAAAGTTGGATTAAATAATTTATTAGTACAAATTTGGAGGACATAGAGAACTCTGGTGCTCTAAAATAATATAAGAATATATCAATTTTCACAATCGAATTTATGACCGTGGAATTAGAATGAATTATCACTTAACTTGCCACCAATCCATTTGGTATATTTAAATTCTTTTCCTAGCCGTCTAAATATTATTGAATTGATTATTAAATCTTTTTTGTACTATGTACTAATCCTATACTTATGAATATCAAATTAAATTATTATTTCTTATAAAAAAGAAGAATATATATGTAGATTTAAAAAAAAAAAAAAAAAAAAAAAAAAAAAAAAAAAAAAATATCAAATTAAATTAGTTAACAAAATTAGAGACTTATATTTACTCCATATATGAATGGAAAAGTAGTCTATAGACCAAATGGTATTGAGTACGACTCTACTACATAAAAAGACTTAGTGATCGATTCGATAAATAATATATAGATGTCTAACATTGAAGAGAAATTAAAATATTGTATGAAAAACAAATATAAAAATCAAGGTTAAAAAAAGAAAGTAAAAAACATTATTCAATAATAAGTTTTTGGTTCAACTTTAAAACAATTTTTACAAATAGAATTAAAATATTATTTTTGAAATAATATTTGAAATACTATTTTGTAACATCGTTTTTAATTTATTTTTAAAAACAAATTTAATAATTGATTCATTAAATAATATTTAGAAGACTAATTTGTATTTGGCTCTCACAATCGGTATTTGACTCTCATATTTATTTGAGATAAATAATATCGTCTTTATCGAGTTTGTGGTCCCCTCCCCTAATTATCCATGCGATATGTGTGCTAATATATTCATACAATAATTAATTCAAAGTAAACTTAATGCTAAGTATGACTCAGAATTGCTTATGCACAAGTATACGCGGTCGGAATTACAGAAGATACTAAGTGCGTATAACTAGCTAAAAAGATTCTCGCTTCCGTAACAAATAAGTACTCCCGCACTTGATTTATGGCTGAACTAGCTATCTCTGCGAACTCCATACTAAAATAAGGCGACACAAGCAATAAGAAGGTTACCTAACACTTAAAATAGTTGAAAACTTTCCACTAAACTTATTGTAGCATATTGGGTCAACATGCAGTTCCTTCTCCCGAACTCACTATAAGGTACATGCGTGGGTAGCTAAGGGTAGCTAATCGACGCATATATATATATAAGTAAAATCGCAACAATATAAAACTCAATAGCTCCCACGAACTCCTATAATGCAACCTAAAAGATGAACACAAAGAAGAAGTATAAATCAGCTGATATTAATACGACCACAAAATGTTCACAATTATAAATACTCTTAAAGAAAACTGTAAAATAGAATTGATGCGGTAGTGAAGTGCGTAGTCCCCTTGTCATCAGCTCCAATGAACACCACCATCTGTTTTCATCCTTCGAATCGACTTTTGGCTAACCGACCAGCTCACCCGACTCTAATCTTTTTCTAGCTATTTATAGAGTTAAATTATTTGGTCAAAAAGTCTTGGTGAGCGGGAAAATCATCATAAATCATCTTAATTGACATCATCTTTATTACGAGATTGATTTTCTGTTTGTTTTTTTGTTGATGTGATTTGTCGAATGCGACGACCATTTCAACGCGTAATTCCTTAGTAAATGTCGCCATTCGCATTGCTTTATCATTCCAGCGTACCGTTTAGCATAATCGTGCATTATACAAGCCATAATTTTAGCACAATTTATCCCGTATTTTTATCTAGACTCTTATATTCTTCGAGGATTTGTGCTATGCTTTTGCATTCCTCTTAGGTTTCACCCATATCATAATTCCATAGTTCTTAGGATAACTTGAACAACGAGGAACTTTCTTCATTATAGTCTTCTAAGATACAAAACAAATATTATCTTGAAGAATGAGACGCTTAAAATATCAAGAGATAGACATATTAGCCAAAGATTTGAAAAACGAGGAACTTTCTTCATTAGTTGACATAAATAGAGATCAATACACATTATATGAAAAACCATAATCAATTTGGCCTAATGGTCAAGAAGGACTTGAAAAACTAAAAGAATATGAGTTCAATCCACGACGACCCTCTATTTATAAATTGATTTTTTATAGATTTATTTGACAATCAAAGGTTGTAGGATCAAACAATTTGTCCTGTAAAAAAAGTTGAGGTGTGCATGTGTTTGCTTAAACTCTGATGAATATCAAAATTATGGATTTACCCATTGATAGATGGAATTTGGATTCCTTCAAGAAGATTGGAGATGCTTATGGTGGTTACCTTCAAACAACAAATAGGACAATCGACCAAACAGAGTTAATGGTTGGTCACATCCAAGTTAAGAAAAACCCGTGTGGATTTCTCCCTGCATCCATTGGCAAGGACATCGTAGGAGTTACTCCCAATGGCAATGCCAAGGGCCTTTAAACCAACATTGCCTATCTATTGACTAATATGGAGGTTAAAAAAAGCCAAATACCACCTTCTTGGTCAAAGGCACTTACCACTCCACCACCACACTTCTCTTTCCCCATTCTATATCCATAAAATGATTTCTTTCTATTAGAGAATATGGAGTTTCACCTCAAAATCAATTGGCAATGAGGAGAGTATTCCATATCTCTTATAAATGAATTGTAGAATCCTCACCTTTCCAATGTGGGACAATTGCCATAAGGTGAGTATCTCCAACATTCCCCCTCAAGATGGCGGCCATATCAGGAAATGCCATCTTGAACTAGATCCTAATCCGAATTTGTGGACCGAAAGACCCGCTTTGGCTTACTTTTTGCTAGGG
>JBBMEF010000025.1:8214717-8240318 GCA_037832685.1 Sicyos baderoa
GTTTTTGTTTTTAAAAGTTGGTTAGTATTCTCCTACTTTCTTAAAGAAAGATGGATAAATGGTAGGAAGGATGGAGCCCATTGTAGGAAATTTAAGAGAGAATAAGCTTAAATTTGAAAAACCAAAAACAATAAACCAAATAGTTATCAAACGGGCCTTAACAAACTGATTGAGTTCAATCAATAGTTATTGATTGAGTTCGATTGAATCGATCACTCAAAATTTTGGTATAAACAAATTTTTGATAAAAATATGTTATAATTTTATTAGAGGATCCTAAAGTTGGTATATATAACAAATTTCCTTATAAATATATAATTAAAAGAGAAGTTATATTGTTTCAGAATTTATGAAAGTTTTAATGTGAGTTTTGAGCCCAGGAAACTTTTTTACAAGTCTACTATCTACTTTGCAATAAGATATAGTATTGCATTTTTGTTAATTAGAATAAACAAATATATAATAGAAATGAGAAACAGACAATCACTACATCTTATAACCTTTTTTAATTACATGCTGTGCCTTCTGGTCTGTTAATTTGCAATGCATGGAATCTTTATTCAACTACTTTCTTTTATAATGGTATATTAAAAAAAAAACCTAAAAAAATCTTGAAAAAATTACCTTTTTATTTTTCAATTTTAGATCTAATTTTAGGTTAGTCTATACATTTCACTTTTAGTATTGATGTGTTTTTAATTTATTTTTATACTCAGTTTATTTAAAAAAAAAAAAATTAAATCCACTTAAAATTAAAAGAGTTGCATTATAAATATACTTATTTTCTTTTAAAAATTTAATTGACACAAATAACTATTTTGTTATCTAATTTAGGAATTTTAAAATTGAAAGGTGAGCAGTCGGATGGTTTCATTGTTTTGTGGAAATCTAGTTCAATATTATAAAACATGTTTGATCTTAAAAATCAGTAATTGGTTATCACGGTATTAAAATGAATCTTAACCTAAGAATAAAAAATAAAAATATTTTACCGAATCCGTTAGTGGCGCGATTAATTATCTGATTTGGTGTGTACCCCGATATATATTATAAAAAATAAAAATATTTTACATTTTTTTTAGAGAAATTTTTTAAAATTTCAATACATTTATTTACACTCCCATATTACATACATAGGGCGATCTTAAATCCTCTGTTTTTGTTTATAAACAAATCCATATTTGTTCTGTAGTTGTTTTGTTTTCTTCCTCTTCTGATTCTCTCTCCCCTTTTTAACCTCTCAATTTCTCCACCATTTTCTCCGATTCTGTATCTTCCATTTCCATCTCAAGAACAATCTGTTGAAATCTCTTCAAAACCTGCGCCTCCTTGGTTTGTTCTTGATCGTTCCATTGATGATGGTTCATAAGTTCTTGCACGAGTTGTTAGAAGAGGACCAAGAGCCCTTCCATTTGAGCGCCTACATTGCCGAAAAACAGGTCAATCTCAAAAGGGTTTTGCCCAAATCCGATTTACAGATCAAGAAACGAAAACCCATTTCCTCCAATTCCATTTTCAACGCAAATTTCTTCACAAATCCCTGTTTTACGTCCTTTCACCCCTCGCCGGAGTTTAAGAAATCGCCGCTCTTCGAGTTCCGATCTCCGGCGAGGAACAACACCCCCAATTCCATTTTCCTCCATATACCGGCTAGAACCGCCGCTCTGCTTCTGGAATCTGCGCTCAAGATTCATAAGCAGAAATCGATTCCGAAAACGAAAAAAACCCAGGTTAAGAATCAGGGGCTTTCGCGTTTTGGGTCGGTTTTGAAGAGATTAACGCTGCGAAATCGAAACAGTGGCAATGGAAGGGAGAAGGGGGAGACGAGTTCTTACAATGGAAGGTCCAGCTATGGATTCTGGTCGGAAAATAACGAATCAATGGATTTGGGGACTTCATGTAGTAGCCAATCTGAAGAAACAGAGGAGCGTTACTGTGAAAGCCCTTTTCGATTTGTTCTTCAGCGAAGCCCGTCGTACGGTTGCCGGACGCCGGAATTTCCATCGCCGGCGGCCTCTCCTCGTCGCCGGAACAAAGAGGTTTGTCGAAATTGTGTCGTCTCTGTTTTGGAAATTTACCCTGTTTTTAGAAACTCTGTTTCTGTTTTTTTGGTATTTTTGAACTTTGACATTAAATGCTCTGTGTGTTCTTCACAGTACTTTTTGAGCATATCTCTGTGATTTTGATCTTTTTTTTTTGCTGTTTGTAATGCAGTTTTTGTTGCTTTACTGCTTCCTTTTTAAATTTCAGTAACTTTTCTTTTTTGTAGTACAAGTTTCTGACTAGTTCTTTTGAACTTTTATCTGATCAAAAGTGATTAGCATATTCACTGTGATTGTTAAAAATCTGATTAGCTGATTGGGATTTCAAGCTTTTTTGTGGTTGAAATGTCTTGAATTATGTTATGTTGAGCTTCAATGCATAGTTTGAAGGTCTGGGAGAGAAGTGCCCGGTGGGTTGCCCCGACTCGGGGCAACACCCCTTAAACGTAGAAGATATATTAATTGAGTTGTATATTTTTGTATTGGGTATTTATGTATTTTGAATCGTATGTTGTACGGTGTATTTATGTATTTTGGATTGTATGTTATATCAGGATTTTGTGAGAGTTGTACTATATTCTTAAGATTCTTGCCCCGTTTGTTAAACATTTGTATTCTTCCCAATCTCCTAAATAAAACGGTTTTTTTCTACTCATAGACGTAGCTAATACAACATTAGTCAACCACAAATCTTTGTGTTTTTATCTTATGTTTCTTTTAACTCTCATTGTTATTGTTGTTTATGATTTTGCTTTGATTTAGAGATTTTGTTTGGATGTTGTATTAGTATATTACCCATAATCCTGATGTTTTGAATTTTGTTTGAATCTCTTCAGGATGAACCAGTAAATTGTGCAGAAAGCTTGAAGAAATTTCAGGTGGAAGAAGATGAGGAGGATAAGGAGCAATGTAGTCCTGTATCTGTATTGGATGGTCCCTTCGATGACGGTTACGATGAAGGGCATGTCGACCCAGAGAGGGACGAGGACGAGGACGGAGATTATGATTTGGAATGCAGCTATGCAGGTGTCCAAAGTAAGTAGCTTCAGTATTCAAAAGATTGTTTTTCAGTCAGTTTATCAAATTCTGATTCTCATTTTTACTCATAGGAACAAAGCAGCAACTATTAAACAAGCTTCGAAGATTTGAGCGACTCGCGGACTTGGACCCGATTGAGCTCGAGAAAGTAATGCAAGAGGAAGAACAAGACGAGAAAGATTACGAAAACTTCGATAACGAAGAATGCGAGCATTATTACAACGAGTCAGTTCAATGGGATACCGAAAACGACATCGAATGGTTGGTGAAAGAGGTTGCAAATGATGCAAGCTTCTGCAAATCCCAATATTTTCTCCCTCAAGACATGAGGAAACTCGTTGCCGACCTCATTGCCGAAGAAGAGGCCGATCGAAGCAATCTCGACACGAGAGAGGAGGCGATACAAAGGGTTTGCAAGAGGTTGGAGCTGTGGAAAGAGGTGGAGTTCAACACCATTGACATGATGGTGGAAGAAGATTTGAGGAATGAGGTTTGTGAGTGGAAGAAAAACCAGAAGCAGAGAAGAGGAGTAGCTAAAGATTTGGAGCTTGCAATCTTTGGCATGTTGGTGGAGGAATTGGCTATAGAACTTGCTTGATGAAATGGCAAAATTTTTGGGGAATTACAAGAAGTTTCTATTAAATCTTGGTTTTAGGTTATTTTACACAAGATATTTAATTCAATTTGTCATTGAAACTTTAGTGTAGTAAATGAACTATTGTATATGAGACTAAATGAAATTATGTATGTAGCAGAGGGGGGTCTAGGAATCTTTCTTCTATAGTCTATGTATATTCTAAACTATAGATATATTTAGTTGTTTCAAATATATTGTGTTTTAAGACTAGAAAATTATGATAAAGTCAAAGTTAACTAAATTTAATGGGAGATGGCGGTATGCTCCGTGACATTAGTCAAGATGTGCTTAAGATCCCATGGTGGCCACCTACCTAGTAATTAATTTCAAATTAATACCTACGGGTTTTCTTGGCATCCAAATGTTATAGGGTCAGTCGTTATGCCCTAGTCGAGGTGCGCTTGTGCACGCAAGCTGGTCCGAACAGTCACGAACATTAAAAAAAGAAAAAAAAAGAAGAAGAAGATGGCATAATTTTACTAGTCTGAAATGATTTGAACACTCAAACATCACATGTTCTCTATTAACTGGGGACTACTCTAGGGAGAATAAAATGTTAGAAATGAAAGGACAAGCTTTTCAAATAAAACAAAATTGAAGAAAGTAATGAAATAAGTTGACTACTATTTTAACAATAATTTTGATATCTATTTTATAAAGGTTAGAAATGAAGTTTTTAACTAATAATTCATTCATATCCATTGTTTCTAAAATATTTTTAAAATTTGAGCTTGAAAAAGGGAAATTGTATTAAATGAGATATTCTCACAAAATAATCATAAATATAAAGAGATTTTAAAATATTTGCATTCATAGTCATTGTTAATATTTATTAATACATTATTGACGATAATATTATTTCTGAAAAATATTGGTTTTGAAATTATCTCTGAAGAAACAAAGTAATGAAATAAAACAATAATTTTAGCTCCTTTAATAACAAATTTGTTTTTTTTTCCACTGAGATGTTATATCTAAACTCATCCTATAAAATTCTACTTAGGACTAAATAATGGTAGAAATGAGAATGTTTCAAATCCTGATGTGATAGATAATAAAGGGAATTCTTTATTTTGAGAATATAAATTATAACAAGCGTGTTTAAGTGGTACGAGTGCTCTCATTATTTTAGAGTAGTTGTGCTCTTTATGTAGAGTGGTATGTTGGTCCATTTTTCTCGATTTATACTTTAAAAAAAAAACTAACACAGTTTAACAAACAATAAAGATATGTTATGTATTAAAAGTTTAAATCTCTTTCTTATTTGAGGGATTAGAAGTTAAAATTCATATCCCTCAAAATGTAGTTGAAATATTTTTTCACTCTGAACTCAGGTCACAATAATAGTATGAGAAAAATCTTTAGGGAAATTGTATTAGATAGTCCAATTTTACAAAATAATTACAGATTTAGACAAATTTGAAAAAAATTTGCATCCATAGTCAAATATTTTTTCAAATTTGTCTAGTGTTGTAAATATTTTATCAATTTGGTCTATTCGTGAAAAAACCCCAAATCTTTAACTAAAAAAGTCTTAACAATTTAAATCTCTTGCTTAATAAGTAAAAAAGTCTATCAATTTAAATCTACTAAAAAAACATTTTTTAGTGTTATTTTAGATTCTCATATCAAATTAAATAGTACCAGAAGAACATACAACACTACCCTCCACATGAAGGGATAGTTAAGAGTTTATCTTTGAGGTTTGGTTGGTGACAATACTGATCGAGTCGTGGATCGAGACTTTCGCCATTCACAACACCTTAATCTCGATCCACAACTCAAACCACATACCAACAACTTAATCTCGATCCACAACTCAAATGACTGACCACCAACTTAATCTCCGGAAGCTCTACAGAATTATTATGAAGCTAGGATCCCCAACTCTAAACTCTCTAGCTTTTTATTTCCTCTAAATAAAAAGAAAACAAATCAAATCAACTTTCAAACTAAAATAGATGATTCAAAAGAGATTGGCCCATCAAACACAAATCTCAATGGTGTTATTTATTACCAATGAAAAAACCAAAATCACAACAGAAAACATAAAGATGTTCTTCAACTGAAATGTAAAAAAAACCTCACTTAGCAGCGCTCCTCAAAGCTTATTGCCAACTTATACACATTACTTGTAAATTAGAAGCAAAGAAAAGAGATATGGAGTCCCAAAAGTCATCAATACTTATAGTTCTCGACGTGGAGGCTCTCCGACGCAGCATCCCCGAGCTTAGCGTCACCCTTGTAAGTTCCGAGAGTTGCTTCGGAGTTGGCCTTGCACCTAACGAGCAAAGCAGCCTGAGCCTTGGCGATGTTTTCATCCTTTCCAGCCCATGCCTTGAGAGTACTCTGCTGCAGGGCGCGTCCGAAGGAGAAAGTAAGAGACCACGGCTTCTTTCCCTTGAGTTTGTTCATGGCATTGAGATTGATGGTGGCCTCCTCTTCGCTCTGTCCACCGGACAAGAATACCACGGCGGGAACTGCGGGAGGAACGGTACGTAGCAGGGCACGCACGGTGTGCTCGGCAATCACTTCTGGTGCAACCTTTGCAGATTTGGATCCAGGGGTAACCATGTTGGGCTTCAACAAGGTTCCTTCGAGGAGAACATGGTGGTCATTGAGAGCCTTGTAGCACGCAGCAAGAACGCGCTCGGTAACGTCGGCGCACTTGTTGATGTCATGAGAACCATCAACCAAGATCTCAGGCTCAACAATGGGTACAAGGCCATTCTCCTGGCAAATCATGGCATATCTAGCCAACCCGTTCGCGTTTTCGTTGATAGCCAACTGTGATGGTTCATTGTCACTAATCTTGAGCACAGCACGCCATTTCGCAAAACGAGCACCGGCTTCGTAATACTTTTGGCAACGCTTGGCAAGGCCATCGAGACCCTGGGTTGTGGTTTCGCCATCGGTTTTGGGAAGTTCAACAGTTCCAACGTCGACCTTAATGCCGGGAAGAACACCACCTTCCTTCATAACATCAACAAAAGGCTTGCCTGCACAAAGTAATAAGATTCAAAGCAATGTTTAAGGCTACTAGGCATACGAGGACGCGAGGCGTAAACCTCAATTTTAATTAATAGAACACAAAGCACAAGTGATAAGATAAGATAAGATACCTGCAGCTGTCTTCTGGTACAGAGTTTCCTCGTACAGAATGATTCCGCTGAGGTATTGGAGAACATTAGGAGCGGTGAAAAGGAGCTCACGAAGAACACGTCGGTTATTTTCACTATTCTCGACGTTGATACTCGTAAGACGCTTTCCGATCGTGCCAGTGGATTCATCAGCAGCAAGAATACCCTTTCCAGGAGTTCCAATGTAGGTAGCATTGGCAATTAGCTCATCTGCACAGAGCAATATACACAAATTATCATTAACTTCTTTCATTGCATATGAAACTATGAAACCATCATAAATATCAGAATCAACAAATGTCTTTCAAAGAACTCACTTCAAAATTAAAAAAATAAAAATAAAATGGTTGTCAAACGAATCCTTTTGGTGTCAGAGAACAACGAAATGTGATTCAAATTGAGCCACATGTCAAACAAATTGGTCATTGACTCAAAGTACAATAATAGAGTTAACTAAATCCAAAAACAGGTCCACATATGACAAGAACAAAATTCAAAAAAAGGGCAATTTAGGTGCACCCAAGGTAGCATCCCCACCGTGATATCATTCATTTGGAGCCACACATTTTCATTTTCTTTTAATTTTTTTTATAATAAATATAAAGTAAAAGAAGAGAGATGAGATGTGTGGCACTGCCACATGTGTGATATCATGGTGAGGGTGCTACCCGTGCACCCAAATCCTTCTCAATTCAAAATATGTGAATAAGATTGATTACCATATGATCAAAGTACATATTTTTCAAAACAATAACAATAAACACAATTCATAATTAGATCTAAATGATCTAAAGCATGTGTTCAGCCGAGTTCTATACTTTTTCATGCTCTCATTTCGCATCTAATGGCAAACAAACACCAAAACACAGATCTAGAATAGCCGAATGCCCATTTGGATTAAATGGGCTCCGTAGACGTCCATCTCAAAACCAATCGGTAATAAAGGAAGTAATCCGTTTATCTTATATATCGACGTCGAAAACCGCAAAAGGAAAGGGATCGATATATACCAGCGTATTTGCCTCTGTAGCAAGACATGATGGATTAGAGTTGTAAAGAGGGAATTGAACAAAAAAAATATGAAATGGGTTTGGAAAAGAGAACTCAATAGATGTGATTAAAAAGTGGGTTAGGGTTAGGGTTTTTATAGAAGGGCTGAAACTGCGACAAATGTGCATAGCCACACGTACTTTTCTTAAAAAAAAAAAAAAAAAAAAAAAAAAAAAAAAAAAAAAGTATAATTAGGTATTAAAGCTGACTCCATATATTTTTTTAGTATAAATTTAGGGGAGGAGATCTCTACCGAAAGAACAGGTGAAATAGTTTAATATCATAGGTCGGTGGGGATTGATTATCTGATTTTGCGTTAATTATATAGTGAACTGCATTTTAACCTAAGGTCCATTGAGTTTGCATCAACAAAGAAAATATGTAAACTTAAGATTGATATATTTTGATTAGGTTTAATTAATTTATAATAGAAAATTATATGATTTTTTTTTTTTTCACGAAGAATTGAACCTCTAAACATCAAATAAGTTATATTCATTTTAGCTAGAAAGTTATATGGTTGTATACTATATAGTTTATCTAAATTGATTCCCAAATATATATATATTAGAATCATAAGAAAATGTTGTTAAATTGGGCATGAAACTTGACGCATGATGCATAATAATGTATTTGTCTCTATTAAGTTGACTATTAATTAAAACTTCCATAATATACATATGTACACGTCATATGACATGCAATTTATTTTTAGGCTATTTTAAATTCATTAATAAATTATATTAATAATGATAAATAAAAGGTAATAATTATAAAATCTCGTTTGATAATCATTTTGTTTCTTGTTTTTTATTTTTCAAATTTAAGCCTATTTTTTCTCAAATTTCTTACAATTCGTTTCATCATTTCTACCATGTATACATCTTTCCTTAAGAAAGTAGGGGGGAGACCAACCAACTTTTAAAAACAAAAAAAAGTAGCTTCCCAAAGTTTGTTTTTGTTTTTAAAAGTTGGTTAGTATTCTCCTACTTTCTTAACGAAAGATGGATAAATGGTAGGAAGGATGGAGCACATTGTAGGAAATTTGAGAGAGATTAGGCTTAAATTTGAAAAACCAAAAACAATAAACCAAATAATTATCAAACGGGGCCTTAATAATTACACATACATGTCATACAAAAAAACCTACGCGTCACCCAACGCAACCACTATTATTGATATTTGTAGGATGAAGTTTACGATCTGTGACTATGGTGTTCAATTGATTGTTGATTTTCTATCGGGTGACTAAATTATTTCATATTCCACTATTATTGATATTTAAAAAAAAAAAAATCAAACTTAATACGTTGAGTCAAACCCATAATTCAAGCTTGAGTCGATTATAATTCAAAATTATTTAACTCAAATTACTAAATGCCAAAAGTCTAACATTAAAATGATTAATATAGAGATTTTTTAACTTTTTCTTTGTTTGACACGAGAGATTTTGTTAACAACGTCTTAAAATAAAGGAACAAAAGTTACAAAAATAATATAGTTCATAATATTCAACAGTTACAATTTAATATTATAAAAAATTACGTAGACAATTAATATCATAAGGTTAGTTTAGTTAGTTGTTTAATAAAATTAATTAAGATGTATATAAATTTTGGGAGAAAGAAAATTAACTCAGGATTACATAATATAGGGTCAGTTCTTGGGGTTTAAAAAAGCATTTGAAGAAGGTAAGAATTTTTTTTCTTTTATTTTAAAATAGAATTTAATTTTTATGGTTGGATTAAACTTAAAAAATAATTTTCTTTTTGTCAATAATAACATTGTGATTCAAGTGACTGTTTAATAAAACAAAATCACATAATTTATGGATGAATGATAAATTTGCACGTATTTAATGGTACAAGTCACGAAAACTATATTTTATATTATATAAAACTATAAAAATTAAATTCTAATTTATAGCATTATATGTATAAATTTAATATTTTTGTAAAATAATTATACGAATTATAAAGATTAAATTTTAAATATGTCCCGTTTGATAACCATTTGCTTTCTTGTTTTTTGTTTTTCAAATTTAAGCTTATTTTCTCTCAAATTTCTTACCATTTGCTTCATCATTTCTACCATGTATACATCATTCTTTAAGAAAGTCAACTTTTAAAAAAAAAAAAAAATAGCTTGTCAAAGTTTGTTTTTATTTTTAAAAGTTGGTTAGTATTCTCCTATTTTCTTAAAAAAAGATGGATAAATTTGAGAGAGAATGAGTTTAAATTTAAAAAATTAAAAACAAAAAGTCAAATAGTTATCAAACAGTGCCTAAATTATTAAAATCAAATTTATAATTAACTTTCTCAATATAATATGTTAAGATATTAGAAGCAAAACGGGCCCACAAAGTCAAAAGCAAGCAAACCAAACCGGTGGGGCTCTCGCTTTTTCCTTCTTCCAACTAACAATACCAACAACCCCCAACGCCACTTGCCATTTATTTTAATCACATAAATTATTATTATTATTTTTTGTAACACACAAATTAAAAAATTATAAGCTTATGAAAACAATCTAACGATATTATAACAGAGGGGCATGTCATTTATAGAATCTCGTAGAAAACTAATTCCTAAGTAGGTGGGCACCCTAAGATTTAAATCTATCATCTTATGGATCCCAAGACTTCATTTGACCAATTGAGCCACGACATGATGGTTAATTTATTTAAGAGTTACATATTTTCTTAGTAATAAAATATAATCAATCGAATGAGTTGCGTGATTGATAATCTGATTTAGTATTAATTCATTTTCATCGTAATATACAATATACACGTAAGGTGGCATATATACTATATATATATAAATAATCAGAATCTTTGAACTCAACCCTTTAGGTTATTTGTTCTAAAAAAACACTTTAGTCGTGTTTGGTTTGCCGTTAGAAATTCACGGTTTGGATTGAGAATCTTGAGATTTGGAATCAGTTGTTTGGTAAAATGTAACGATTCTAAGGATTTAAAATCCAGGGATTCGATACAATATTCTTTTGATTTTGGGTTATCAATACAACAAACCAAACACCGTAATCAAGATTCCGAGGAATTTGATTATGGTACTGGGATTCTAGGGAATTTGGATCCCAACCCGCAATCCAAACAAGGCTTTTAGGTTATTTCTTGTGTTGACATTCATTAGAAATCTCTTAATTCAACACCATGGTCACGAGTACGAGCACGAGTCCACAAGTAAAATTAACTATAGATTTTTCATTATCTCAAGAGTCCATATTTTGAGATGGCATAAATATTGTTTTTTGATATTATGGATGATTTCAGTTTGGTTTTTGTCGGTTTTGTGCTAAATTGACAATCAAACCGATATTTATCCTTTAATAATCGGGTTCGAACCGATATCCAATAAAATACAAAAGTATTGGATCGATTTTTATTTGGCTTCGTTTGGTTCGGATGAGTTAGATTTTCAATTTTAGCATTATATTTAAAATTTTAAAATAAAACAAAATTAATGAAACAATTTTCCCTCTTCAATTTTTTTTTTAATAAGAAATCATTTTATTATAAATATGACCAGAAATGACAAAAAAAAAAAAAGTAAAATTGGAGAAAGTTACTTGAAAACATATTAACATTTAAAAGATGAATGTGTACAAATTATTCATTCTAAAAGATTTTTTTTTTTTGTTCATTTTCCAGAATTTGGAAAACTTCTAAAGAATATAAAAAAATATGATTTTTTAGGATTTATTGAGAACATATATATTTCGGTTTGAATCGGTTTTATTTTTACAAACATTCTTACATAAAGTAAGATATCATGATTGAGAGGTCTTAAGAGTACACTTCAAATAACAATTAAGTTCAATAAAAAAAAAACTATTAAGTTATTATAAGTGATAGATAATTTCAAAAAAAAAAAAAGGTGATAGGTATTATAAACGAAAGATTATAATAACCCGTGTCTAGATTATTATAACAATAACTATTATTATTTGGATGACATATTATTATAACTCAATCTAATCCATTGAGATATTAAAAAAGAAATATTGTTGGTATGATAGTTCAATCTTTTTTCTTTTTCTTTTTTTTTTTTACTGTGTGTCAGTTAACATGGGAGATTTACTATGTGTCATTGAGTATAAGCCAATCATCTAGTTGGCCAAAAGAGATGAAATTAGAGTACTATCATCTGGGAAGCATTTAAGAAGGTTGAGTAGGGAATTTTTCCATTTGGGTTTGATTTTCAATAGACTTCTTATCCTTTATTTATCTTAGATTAAAATATCCATAGACTTTCATCTAATCCTTTTCATTTTTGTTTAATTTTAGTCCCAAAATTTATAAATATTTAATTTTGATGTTGTACTTTTGAAATGTTTAAAAATAGTCATTAAGATAGATAAACATAGCTGGCGTCGAGAGAACAAAATAGAACATAAAAGGGATCAAAATGTATTTTAACATTAATTTTTATGTTGTTATCTATTTTCTAGGTAGGATCATCCAAACAAATAATTTTTTGAGGGGCACGTTTATTTGTCGTATCTAAGGAGAATTTAGTTGGAAGATTTACTAACTTCTCATAAAAAATGTACATCAAAATGAATTTTTACTAACTCATCCTCCTTTTTACTTTTAAAAATAACTATCATTTCTAACCATTTATTACTACTCAAGCATTTCCAACTACTCATTTATTTTATATCAATCAAAATAACTCATTTTAATCGCTCGTTTTAAATTACTTTTTTGGTTAAAATATCATTTTGATCCCTCAACTATCAACTAAGTTCCATTTTGATCGTTCAACTTTGCAAAAAGCTTAAAAATGGTCGTTCAACTTTTCTAAGTTGTCAAGAAAAAAATAATAAAAAAATCAAAATGGAGTAACTTTCATCTTCTCCAATTTTGTTTCACCTTCTAACCAACTCTGCAACTCCCGGAATCCAATTTGGACTAACCCCAAATCTAAACTCCTAAAATGTCGCCCTCATTTGCCTCATTCATCTTCATCTTCTTCTCCTTCATTTCATTCTCTCCCTCTCTCATCTTCATCTTCTGGCCCTGAAAGCCGCCATCGAAACCGACCCACGACCGAGTCACACAGATTTCCCTCCCCACCCAACAAAGGCCTCACCGGCTACATCGAAAAACAGAAACAATGTTGAATTGAACCCCACAAAAACAAGAAAGTGATAAATCAAAAAGGCAAGGACTGAGCTGTGCCTCATATTTGACACCCTCTAAATGTTCCGTTTTATCTATCTTTCTCTGAATCAGCACCACCCAGAGATCTTTGGAGAATTGGGTAATTGAAATCCAAATTAATTGGAATGGGTTTTTGAACAATCAAAATGGGTTGCAAAGGGGGTAATAAAATGAAGAAGATCAAAATCTAACCCAACTTTTTATTATTTTTTTCTGGCCAGATCATCAAATATTTAATTATACTAACTTTTTTTCTAACTCAATGACCATTTTTAAGCTTTTTATAAAGTTGAAGGACCAAAATGAAACTTAGTTAATAATTGAAGGACCAAAATAGAATTTTAACATACTTTTTTTTTAACTATTCAAAGTAATTATTCATTTTAAATCAACATCCAAGCAAAGTTTTAACTTTTACCTCCTCTACAAAAAAGTTTTATAATTCTCAAATTTTAACCACTCAAAATAAATCCTCAATATAACTACTAAAGTTAAATCCTCACTAAATATGGTAAACAAACACCCCCATACAGAACATAACAAACTACTCCAAGCATCCCCCTTTGTGTACACAACATAACAAAGCACTACACAAATGGATATACAAAAAAAACAAAAAAAAAATTGGGGCAAAGGAAATGTTGAAACTTACATCATTGTACAATAATATCAACAGTTTCTAGCTTTCAAATGACTGGTAAATAATTTAGAGTAGCTTTTGCCACCCCATATTTTTGTAAACCTCACTTTTTGAGTTGCCTGTAATGGAATGTTTCAGTAATAGTTTTTTGTACAAGAGCCAAATGTTAGAACTGTGGATTTACATTATACAACTGGAAATGTTTTATAAGTATATTGTGGGGGTAAAACGGGAACATGGGCGTCAATAAAACTTTAGGCAGTTCCTTGGATTGCCTAAGAAATGGAGGCAATTTCAGCGAAGAAATAATATACATCTATGAATCTGCAACCAAACAAAAGCATTATGCTATCAACAATTTGAAAACTGCATATCCAATGGTAACAGAAAACTTCTCCCAAACCAGGAAAAATTAACAATAAGAAGGTTGACGCAAACGAGGACTCCGTCAGCTTGCGCACACTTTGACTATTGTCATGGAACATACCGCTTAACCCTACATCATTTGGATGTCAAGAAAATCGTAAAAAATTAATTTCTAAACAGGTGATCACCATGTATTCAACCTTTCCTCTTTTAGTTTTCCAGAAAATGGAGTAATGTTATTGTGTGGATTATTATCTAAATTTCTTGGGTTAGTTTCATTGGAAGTTATCAAACTTGACGGACTGTTATATATCAGAAGAGTAACTTTCAAACCTATCATGGAGGATTCTAGTGATCAACGGTGTCTTTTTTTTAAACAAGGTAACCACGCCCGTCCCTAGGCCAGACAATGGAGACATCGAAGGAGTATGTCACAGGTGAGTTTCGAACCTGGGACCTTGAATGGAGCATACCTTCAAAGCCCAAACATTCAACCACTCTGTCACCCCTTAGGGAGTAGTGATCAACGGTGTCATGAGTAACTAAGAGTGATGGTTCAATTCATAGTGAATACCTACCTACGAAATAATTTTTTTCAGGTTTTCTTGACATTCAAATCTAGTAGACGTCCCACCAAAAAAGTGGTGCACGTAAGAAAAATAAGTAACCTTTCCGCTTGATGAATTAGAATATAAAACGGAAAAGAAGCAGGGCTTTCGGTACCTTTCCTTGACCTTTCTGGATGGAAGCAGAAGCTTGCCTTTGAACGGAGACTAGATTAGTCTCGTTGTTCAAGAATGCAAGCGTTCCTGCTTTTCCCCAGGAAAGTCGAAAGAAATTTCAACCACTAGAAGCACAAATATGGGAAGAACAGAGTAAAATCAGACCAGAAACCTTACTGTACACACCTGAATCTATCTGAACAGCATCTTAATCTGCCAGACAAACCTTTTGAGAACTCTTTTTTTTCACATGAACAACATTGAGTCCCTTGAGTTCACTCATCGAGCGACTATTGATGTGTTTGACCGAGCTTGATGAGGCGTTGAAGGTTTGATCAATGGCTTCAGAAATCCCATTATTTCATAAAAGGATGGTCGTTGCTCGGGCTCACTGAAATATAAATCCAATAAATACTTGAAAGTATTTAGAGCAAGATGTAAGAAACGGAAACCTTGCAGTAATTTCAACTCACCTGGCAAAGCAAGCCTCTATAATAGTAGCAACTCGAGGGTTTAAATCGAGTGGGATCTCAAGCCTTTTTCCTTTAAAGCCTACGGCTGCCACAACCTATTCAAGATAATTTTCCATTAAAGTTGAAAGAGCAAATGTATATTAACAAAATATTGTAGTTTCCGGGGTTGACAATGACAGAGTTGCATTTACTGAGTCACGGAAAAAGCATAACAAACAAGTAAAACTTGTTGGGAAAACCCCTTCCCTAATTACAGCAGGAATAAGCAGAAAAACATTGAGAAATTAAAAGAAACAAAAAGAAAAACACTAGGATTGACGTGGAAAAACTCAAAAGTGGAGAAAAAACTAAGGACTAAAAGAACTTTCACTATGTGAAAAATTATTACAATCATACAGAAAAAAAGACAATGTTGCAAAAACTTTCCATGTGGGACAAATTTTAATATTTTGCCAATTTCTCAACAAATTCCACCTTGGCAAGATATGTAAAAATGAAACCACATCTTTTGTTGCAAAATTGTCTTCACAGACAATCATAATTCTTAACTCTTAACTCTGTGAATTATAACAAAACATCATACTCCAACATGAAAACAAGTAACGAATCGCATAACATGCGTAGTAGAATAGGTAATGTAACAAATAAAATGAAAGGAAAACATTAGAGCACTCATAGAGAGTAACAAAACTTATGAAAGGCAATGCATTTAGTATAGCATCCATAGTAAACGTTCTTTAAAAATCTGGGCAATTCTTTTTCAAAATTTATGAATACTACAGATAGAAGCTCTGTCTCTGACATTTATTACTCTAAACTTCTAAAGAGAGTAACAAAATCATACCTTTAGCATGAAATAATCACAATGCTTTTGAAAATATTCCATAAAATACCAATGCCAGACTTGAATATTTACTATTATAATACCAGATTCTCTTGAAAATTCATATTTCAAAGCACTATGACCATTCTTTGACCATTAGGACCCAACCCATAGAAAAGAACAAGATCAAATAAGGTCGTTTGTTACCATTCTTCAATCAACAAGTATTCTTCAAAAGATTATTTTTAACCTAAAAAATTATTACCAGGAAACGGAAAATACAAATAAAATTTCTGGTAAGAGCATCATTAAATAATCTTAATCTTGAAGACAAACCTGTGCTGCGTTCAAGTTGCCCCATGGCTGCTGCAATGTAGCAAGTTCCCACAGTATCACACCAAAACTATAAACGTCTGATTTCTCATTCGATGGCTCATCACGGAGAACTTCTGGTGCCATCCACTCAGGCTATAAAGGGAAGTAGTATTTTTGCCAGTTAAATAGAATGTCTAGACTCGAGAAACAACTTACAACGATTGGGTAGCAAAATGCCCTAGACACAAGAACTTACAGTCCCAGCAGCTGATTTAGACGAAATAAATGTGTGTGCCTTCAAGCGTGAAAGCCCAAAATCGCAAACCTACATCTCAATATCACCAGATGCATCAGGAAAAAAGAAGTTGACCAACGGACCATACAAACTAAATATGAGAGAGAGATAGAGAGAACAGTTTGAAGTGTCATCACCAAGATCATGGTTTAAGCGTCAACAAAATTCAGCATTTTCTGTACCTTTACAATTCCCACCACCTACTTCCCCATTCCCCAAACAAAAGAAAGTTTCCTAATCATAGGCAATTGAGATTCTGCTTTAACACTCTAAGAGATTCTGCTTTAACACACTAAATTAACATAAGTTTTTTAAAAAGAAGATTCTAGTTCATCAGTTTTTCTATAAGAAAACCCAAACGGGCTTCCTCTTTTGAAGAACGTTCAATAATCAATATTTTTTCGAAAGTGCAATGAATAAACCACAACTCGATAAGAGACCAATTAATTAAGAGCTTTTAATACTAATTGACACTGTTCAGGCTGTTTTTTGTAAAGGCCTTTTTTGTTTTATTTCAAAGTTTCTAAATCAATGCGTTGTTTCTCATTTTAATTGCATAAATAATAAATTAAAATAAAAACAAAAAATCATTGACAACAAATAAAGGCAAATGCATTGAAAGAAAAATTGTAAAATCCTGAAGGAATACTGAACATAGATCAATTCAATCCATAAACCAACTTGAAGACAGATTATATTGGCAGTCTCGTGAAGACATACACATACTAATCATCAAGGGACCGTATAGAAAAAATTAAAATGAAGTACCATAATATCTATGCATAATCAGTGAAATTCAAAACTGAGGCAGATTTTTTTTTTTTTTTTTGACATTAAATAATCAATGCGTTGTTTCTCATTTTTTTGACAATGACATGAAATTTAATACACAGTCCAGTTCACAGAATCTTAGATTTAATGTCAATAATCATTTTTTTTAATGATAAACCAAGGTTTTCATTGAGAAAAGAATGAAAGAGAATACAAAAGAAGGCTAACAAAAAAACAAAAAAGCAAAAAAAGAGATCCCACAAAAAGAGTAGACCTAGCTAAAAAATGTCAATAATCAATTTCAAAGGCCGAAGATTCAAAGGTCCAACCTTTACTGTGTACTTGTTATCAACCAAAAGATTTGGAGATTTCAAATCACGATGAACAATTGGTGGGTTACGATTGTGAAGATAATTCATTCCCTTTGCCTGTTAATAGAAATGACAGAGCATAAAGCTTAAAAGGATGGACAGATGTCAAAATGACGTGATGATGATAACGTTAACGAAATTCATACAACATCATATGCCATGTTTAACCGACGTCTCTCATCTAATACTTCTCTTGCTCCATGTCTATGCAAGAGAATGTTCAAGCTACCTCTGCAATTAAGTCATCAATTGGTGAACATATAATTCTTTATAAGAAAACACACAAGGAATTTGCAGAACCTCGATAAGTATTCCGTGACAATGGACAAGTTAGGAGGCTCAGTGACTGCACCCATAAAGAGAACAATGTGCGGATGTCGTAAATATTTCATTATGGCAACCTGAAAAGCAAAATAAGTGATTGCTGAATAATCTGTCACAAGTGAAACACAAATATTAAATATTATCTTCAAAATATTATAATCACTTAAAATTTTTGGATCACATATACCTCCCTAAGAAATTCTTCAAAACGCTCTGCATGTAGCTCTTGTTCCATTAGAATCTTCACTGCAACATCCTAAAATTTCCAAGACATACAAAAATATAGTTTTCACCATCCATGGTTAAATTTAAAATAAAAGAACGAAACAGTTTCAAAATCTGAAACCTACGAAAAAATGAATGTAAAATAGGAGAAAAAACAATTATTATAAGGTTCTTACAGATCCGTGCCAATCAGCATGGTATACAGTCCCAAAAGAACCTGAATTATAACCAAGTAGATAGTAAGTGTGGCCACATAGATAATAAGAAAATAATATTATAGAGATTGTACCACTCCCTAGAAATTATATTTTAACGAAAAAGCACAAAATTTTCTTCCAGAACGAAAGCATATATACCTGAGCCGATTTTCTCCCTCAAAACAAGATCTTTCCAAGGAATAATCAAACCTTCTAAGCCAAGGGAAAGTTCATTTGGGTTTTTAACTGGTTGACTACCCTCATTGAATGATAAATTGCTAGCAAGATTCATCCTTAGATGAGACAATGCTAAGAGAGGCTCAGAATCTTTGGAACCAATCATTGAGATCTGGTTTAATGGCACTATGTTTTTACCATGTACATCATTCCTACTAAATGGCCTTTGATAGGCAGAGGATGTGACATCCTTCCCAGACACAACATTCCCTGCAAATGAAAATTCTGAACTTGTTAATAGAAACCATTGTGCCAGAGAACATATTACAACAATGATCATACAAACTAAACAACCAGTCCATTCAAAAGAGGTATGCAGAAAAACAACAGATATAACAGAATCCATAACAATTCTCAAGAAAAACAACATGATGGACACTTGCTTAGGTCTTTTAGGGGGTGTTTGTTTGTTGAATTTATGGAGGATTTAAAATGAGTATTTACGAACGCCTAAAATAACCACATCCAAAAGCTAACTATTTAAAACAACTCCTCATTTCTAACCACTCATTTTTAATAATTCATTTCTAACTACTCATAATAACTCTTTTTTAACCACTCATTTATAACAAACTTAGTAATAAAAGTGGGTAGATTCATAGTTCATACAACTGAATAAAAGCACCTCATCTTCTAAGGCTTCATATATATATATATATGAAGGCTTCACATTCATGTCATAAAAATCACCTGAAGAAGCTTCATCAAATACCCTATTAAGTGATTGACCATCCAAGAAATACTGGTTGGCCAGTGACCTGAAATCAATGGTAGATTCAATAGGTTTTTGTCTTGGAAATCGCAATGGTGAAGAAATTGAGATGGATGATGGACCATTGAGCAATGAATCAGGTTTGCATAAGCAACCTGGCTTCCCAATCAGATCAATGAGATATTCCCTGAAATTAAGACTATCGAGTTAATAACTCAGGTATATCATGATTCCATGAAATCTAAATATCAATCAAGAATGGCCAAAAGTATAGAACAAGAATACCTATCAAGCCCGAACCTAACAAGGCAAGATGAAGCATCATCTCTAGTGCAATATTTACAGCCCTTGGCGATTCTACAGGGCAAATCAATTGAATCAGCTAGCACCTGCAATATTTATATTCTTAGGTATGTTTTTTATGATAACATTCATACAAGATTTACAATCCCAAGTCTAGGTATCACTAATAAATACTATTTATGGTCCTTCGTACTGATGCAAAAAGATTTGGAATATTTTTAATTTTAAATGACTACAAGATGCAATCCACAAAAAACACCGGAAGTTACATGCTATTAGTCATCAGGAACAACAGAATATTTTGGCTCTCTTATTTTTTTATTGAAAGATATTAAAAATAAAAAAGAACATAGATGCAATCAATAAAATGTTTAAAAAAATACAATTGATTCACATATAATGAAATTCTCACTTTGAATAAAAGAGCACGGTGTCTGCAAAGGCCAGCAGATAAGCTGCATAATGGAATCACGACAGATCCCAAACATTCTTTTAAGTCATCGCTGCATTCCCTCCAGAGGGAAATCAAGTCATCTTCTCCCTCAGAAACTGAACCCCTGGTTATGTAGTTAAGATTTTACTAATCCCTCATTGAACAGTGCAAAGCTCAAAGATTGTCAAGTGTAGACAACTCACCCCATGTGATTGCACACCAGCTTCGCTAAATGATCTGCAACCTCTTTTGGGGTTATACAGCTAGAAGAAATATTATGCACTCTATTTCGCAGTTCTTTTAAACTAGCATCACTACGCTGATCTATCAAAACTACTTTAATCGATGAACCAATGCTGGAATCAACTGTCTTCAGCGATTGAAATGATGGAATACGGCCATCCTCTTGCAGATTGGAGCATAAAGACCATACATAAGGGTCCATCCCATGAATTAGATAAAAGCCATCTGGCACTTTCTCAAAATACGACATGCATCCATTTACCTGATGCATAACAAATTTTAGGATAGATAGTTGAAGCAAAAATAATGAACGATGTGTTGTGTTAAAAGTACAATTTACAAATCCTTAGTCATCTTCTATGCAGGAGTCCTTAGAATGAAATCAGATTGAAGTTAAACTCTTTCCTTTTCTTTTCCTTTCTTTTCTTTTCTTTATTATTTCTCCTTGAAACATTAACATGTCACTCTTGAGTTTCTAATCGATTTTATATATCACAATTTACGGTATTCAGAAAGAAAATTTTCAATGTTAATTCTTTAGACCCCGTTTGATAATCATTTGGTTTTTTGTTTTTGGTTTTTGAAATTTAAGCCTATTCTCACTCAATTTCCTACATTGTATTCCACCCTCTCTACAATATATCAATCTTTCTTTAAAAAAGTAGGTGAATACTAACCCACTTTTAAAAACAAAAACAAACTTTTGGAAGCTACTTTTTTTTGTTTTCAAATTTTGGTTTGGTTTCTACAAATATGAGTGAGAGGTAGACATCCAAGTAAGAGAAAACATATGAAAGATAGGTGTTATAGACTTAAATTTCGAAAACAAAAAATAAAAAACTAAATGTTTATCAAACGAGGCATATTCAGTTCTCAGATTTCAGTTTATTCTTACGTAACCAGCACTTCAACTTGCAAGCAACAATGTTAGCAAATATGTGAAGAATCAAGCAGACCCAGGAAGCTTTATGACTAATCGAAAGGGACTGTGGCTTGATGGTTTCATTGTTTGGTGGTAATCCAGTTCAACACCATGGTCACAAGTTCAATCCTAGGAATCGGTATTTGGCTCTCAATTATTTGAGGGTAGTAGTATCTTCTTTGTAGGGTTTGTTGTCCCACTCCCCCAACTTGTACTAAAAAAAACCTTTATGACTAAGTTTATCCTTCTAACACTTCCTAAAGAGAGTTTGTTTCTTCCTTTTCTTCTAACGGCTTGTCATGGATAATAATTAGTAAAAATACTACTAATGCACAAGCCCAACCTATCAAGCATCGCACCAAACAATCGTCCACCAACCAACCATTTCCTACCATTCATGAATCCTTCGACAACACGAAAATGAAAACAAAGACCAGTTCATAGCACCATACGACGAATTTGAATTGCAGTAACATGATGCGTTAAGAGATATATGTGAAGCACAAAAAAACGACAATCAAGAAATTCATAACAAAAGGAAAACAAAATCTAACCCAAAATTGATGCGATACGGCCTCAGCCGAGCTCGAGAACGATCTTAAACCTCTCTCGTCCGGCATCGGATCCATAAAATTGGGATCATCCGCACACGAGGCGTCTGAAGAAAGCCTGAGAATCAAAGCCAGCTGCAGCTGATAACTCTCCTCCGTTTGCTGCGCCCAGCTCTTCCCCGACCAACCTCCACTCCCGAACACATCGATCTCATTCGCCGGTGGATTCGAGAGCGTAGGCGCGTAGCAATCACTGGAGAGAGAGCTATCATCGTAGCTACTTCCACTGGAATGCCTCTGCAATCCATTCCATGGATACATGTTCCCAATCCGATTCGCTTTGCTATAGTTTCCGTTGGCTGGTAAGGATTCGTAGAACGAAGTGGAAGCTCCCGTCGCGATCTCTTCGTCCGGAGTTTGACTTAGAAGCGTGTAGTCTGACCTTCTTCCAGGAATTTCCATGGAGAAATGGAGAATACGTATCACCTTAAACCCTTGGAAACCCTAGAATCCGCCATTGTTGAAGTTTGAAGGTTTCTGGTTTTATTTTCTCTGTAATTCGATTGTCCGAATGAGATATGTGGAAGCATATATTAAATTTATTTATACGGTAGCGTAACCGCAATATTCCCTTTTTCGCATTATTATATTTTTATCATTTCTCCCCTATTGCATGCTTTTACTTTCATCTAAATTCATTGCATTTACAACTATATAATATAATACCATTAATGGATTTCTTTTCTTTTTTCTCATTTATCAAATAGGTTGGTAGCAATTTAGGTTCCGTTTGATAATCATTTGTTTTATGTTTTCAGTTTTTTTTTTTTTTTTTAATGTTCGTGACTGTCAGGCCAGCTTGCATGCACAAGCACACTTACAATAGATTCATTTTCAAAGTAGAAGAATACTAACTAACTTTATAAAAAAAAAAAAAAAAAAAAAAAAATTCCAAAAGTTCCTTTTTGTTTTTAAATGTTTGTTAGTATTTTCTAACTTTCTTAAGAAATGATGGATATATGGTAGGAATGGTAGAATACATGGTAGGAAATTTGAGTGAGAATAGATTTAAATTTCAAAAACTAAAAACAAAAAATCAGATGGTTATCAAACAATACCTTAGTTATCTGAATTGATAATATTCCAATTCAGTTTCAAAGTCACCATTTATAAGTTTATTTATGAAATTCAATATTTGACTTTATATTATTGGAAAATAGTGATATTCTCTAGGTATGGTTTGATGTCATCTACCCAATTAAAAAAAAAAAAAAAAAACTCTAACAAAATATATATTTGTTTTGTTAAAAAAAACATCATATTAATATAGATGTTAATTTATTAAATTGAACTATTTAGGTCATACTCATATACTCTATAACCTAAATAATAATGTCTATTAATATGAGTTATATTTTATTATATTTTAAATTTTAAAATAAAAAAGAATAATAATTTATGACATATATTAAATTATATATGTGGACTTAATATTTAGAACGAAACCTGATTTAATTAAAAAAAAAAAAAATCTACATCCACTCATCAGTGTATTATTCTCATTAATTTATTTAGCCGACAACCTTAATGATTTGGGGAATTGTAATGGAAGTAAAAGAAAGGAAAATATACAATTTTACTCTCTACCTTTGTGCTTTTAGTTTTAGTTTGGTCCTCTATTTAAAATATGAATAATTCTATTTTTAACATTTCAATACGAATCAAATCACTTTTGATTGATTTATTTAGAGTCTAACCCTTGAGTTTGATGTTTATATTTTAAAATAAAATATTTTTATTTTTGATATTTTAATAATATTTATTTTTAATTATTGTGATATTTTAATTTACTTATATATCAATTATTTTCAAAAATTAAGATCTCGTCAAAATTAAATTAATTATTATATAAATATATTAATATTTAAAATAGTTTATTCATCGTTTTAATTTACATTACATTATGCAACTACCATTTTTATTACAATGACAAAATTGAACAATTGAAATTCAAAGATAAATTGTTTAATTTTGAAATATTAAGATCAAATAAAACTAGACTCTAAGCCTAACATTACAAATATATTTTTTCATTGATTTTATCCAAATGTGTAGTGGTGATAATGAAAACCGACAAAACCGATAAAATCGACCTGAACCAACTCAATCAAATGGATCAGATCGATTTTTTATTGCATAGTTGGACATATCAGTTTATAATTTGAAAAAATCGAAAATATTAAATTGGTTCTGGTTTTCATTTTAAAAAACCAATAAAAATCAATCTCAGGATTTATATATATATTTCAATAAGTCATATAAAGTCATATTTCTTCCATTATTTATAAGATTTTCTTAAGTCTTGTAGATTTTCTTAATACACTCATATTTAAGTAAAAAATATCTTTAAATAATTTTGAATAAGTTCCAAAATAATTTCGACCTCCTTAAAAAAAATGTTGTTCATGAAAAATATATTTTTATGAGATTTTTTTTTTTGATATATTAAAAAAACTTGGACATTAGATCGGATCCCTTTTCATGAAAACCAAATATATCGATTCGGTTATCGGATTGGTACAAAATCGACAAAAACCAAACCAAAATTACATCTTCAATTGTGTACTAAAAATTGAACAAACAAACAAATAAAGATATCTTTTTTTATTAATTACATTTGATCAAATATGTATATAAAATTGCCCAAAAAGCAATTAAGAGATTTATTTTTTAGAAAAATTATAATAGATACATATTTTAACAAAATAATTACAAATAGGATTACATTAAAAAAAATTTGTATTTAAATTTTTTTGTATTTATAATCATAAATAAATAGTGTTTAATATAATATTATTAATACTATACTAAAAGAAAAGGATAAAAAAGGCAGGTGTGTACTTGGTTAGTTACGTACAAGATTTGAGTCAAACATTTGAATTGGTTTTTAAAGGACAAGAGACAAGATAAAAAAAAAACATTAAACGAAGTCGAATGTCCGTCGGAAAATTTCAAGTACTATTTTTTTTTTTTTTTTTTAGAATAAATTTAAGTACTATCAAAATATCATACTCACATTTTTTTACAAAAACAATTCATTTTTATAGATGGAAAATTATATTGGATAGTTTAATTTTACAAAATAATTACAGATTTAAATAAATTTGAAAATATTTAGCATCCATAGTCAAATATACCATAGTCAAATATACAATATAACTAATATTCATTATACTGTATTATGTATTAGTTATTCAGTATAAAAAGTATTAGCTTATATCGTTTATTTAATTATGGTTACTAAATTTTTTTCAAATTTGCCTACCATTATAAATATTTTATTAATTTGATATATTCCTACAAAACCCCTTTAAAAATTTAAATTTATGTTGAGGTGACCAAAAAAGGTACAAATAACTTTCTATATAGCTAGCAATTGGTTGTCTAGATTTGATATTTGATATTTTGTTTTTTTAGTCCCTTCTATCTTTTTTTTTTTTTTTTTGAAAAGAGAAATTCAATAACCAAACCAAAAAAAGATACAACCTAATCTCCTAACGGAGGCAAAACCACAAACGGGGAC
>JBBMEF010000025.1:8240418-8262829 GCA_037832685.1 Sicyos baderoa
ATGTAGTTGGCCCAGTGCCTTAGGTTATTTATGAATGATTCTGGATTCCTTTACAATGAATGCATTATGTTATTTAAATGAATCTGGCCAGTATTGTGAAAGCACTTATTAAGTTATTATAAATAAAGTAGTTTTGTTTTAAATCGAATCCAGTAAATGGTTTATACGTTTATATTCAAAAAAATTAATTCATGCAAAGTTAGTAAAGATCTAGGTTTAGGACCTCTAGGAGGTCGGGTCTTTACAGCTGCTCAGTAGTATGGGATGTTGAGTGGTAATTAATATGATGTAACTTATGGGACCAGTTGCGTTTCTCATAAGTTATAGTAGGTGGGGTCACTCGCGTTGCCCACCGCCTTATAGGACCAGTTGTGTTTCCTATAAGATTATAGCAGGTTCAATTGCGTACCTGATTTGATGTAATTTATGAGATCAGTAGCGTTTCTCATAAGTTGTAGACTATTAGGGCCAGTTGCGTTCCCTAATGGTAGGACAATTTGCGATCCTACCGCCTTGTAGGACCAGTTGCGTTTCCTATAAGTTTATAGTAGGTCCAATTGCGTACCTGATTTGTTGATGCATGATAGGGCCAGTTGTGTTTCCTACATAGCTAGATCTAGTTGAGTTACTTTTATAGGACCAGTTGTGTTTTCTATAGGTTATAACAGGACCAGTTGTGTTCCTGATTTTATAATAGAGTCAGTTGCATCTCTATCCAGTTAGAACTAGCAGAGTTACTTTTATAGGACCAGTTGTGTTTCCTATAAGCTACAACAGAACCAGTTGTGTTTTCCCTAAACAGTTGAACTTAAAGATTCTCAGCTTAGAGTTTGAGTCTGAGCGTGTTATGGATAATGAAAGCAGTTGTTGGTTAGGTGTTGAGCCGGTGTATGCATTTTTGTACTCTAGGTGAGGGTTCTTACTGGGTAATCTCGATTACTCACCCTTATCATTTTTCCCCCTCCAGGTGCTGAGGTATACAGAGACGGATGAGCTAGACGAGGCTGATGGATCATGGGGGACACGTGTCAAGTTATTTATTAACTGCATTTTATTCCGCATGAACAATTTAATTAAATGTGTGTTTCAATTCATAAAGTTATTTAGTTTATTTTTTAATTATCCTGGCCAGGAGAATGTTTTACTATTTTACCCTTATGGAACATTCAGATGGTTTATAAAGAGCATGTTGATTTTAAAATATTTGAGTCTTGTTGAATTTTTTAATCATGCATGCTAGTAAAGTCTTACTAAAATCTGTTATTTTAGTCGGGTCTTTACAATCCCCTTCATGCATAAGCATTAGCGAATTACACATTTTTCTACTTATTTTTACCTTACTCACATTGAATCTTAAATATTAAACGCAAACAATGATCCAAAGTTATCCTAAAATCTGACTCTATTTTAGAGTCATCATAGAGATTTCAGCATCACCGGAGTCATTCCAAGTTCAACAGTTGAACTAGGATTTTTCTATCTCTTACTTGCTTCGTAATTTCGCTTAAACAATATAGAACTTTTGTTATTTCTGATTTAATGAAGATAGAGTTTGTTTTTGTTGTTATTTTGCATTCTCTTTACACCATGAGTAGCTAAATCATTAATCAGTGTGATATAAGCATGTAGGGTGTTTTGTTGTAGTATAGAGGTAGCGAGGAGTGATGACTCTAAAATAGAGTTAGATTTCCGCATGAATTTGTATCATTTAACGCATGTTTTCGTAATAAATGCGATTGCGAATGAGTAAAAACAAGGAGAAAGTGTGTAATTCGCTAATGTGCATGCATTAGGGGAACAAAATGCAATCTAAGAGATAAATCGCTCAAAATGACTTAAAGAAGCAAGTTTAGCATGTATTTCGCACGGCTTATGCTACTTTCTATTTTCGCAGGAAATTAAGTGTTTGTGATGCGGAACGATGCTAACTTCTACACAATACTACTGCAAAGAGACGCGCGATCGAGAGATGGATGCCAACGCAATATAAAGCAAATAAGGAAAGAATCATTTTGACAACATGAAGTTGACTAACCAAACAATTACGAGACTGATTGTTGTAATTAAGAGATTCTAGACTTAGACAAATTGGGACAGATTTGGCAAGCGCACAGAAGAAAAAATATCGTGATTAATTCTTACCATATTGAGAGATTCAGAGATTGACGACGGATGAAGCTTATAAATAGAACTCTACTGTAATAGGTTTAGCGGTTATGAGATTTTGGATGTTTTCGGTTACGAAGAACTCCTCAACGAAGTTTACTTTGTTTTTATTTTCGTTATTTGTTTGAACTCATTTTACTCGGTAATATTATAGCATGTTTTCCACATCTATCTGATTATATTATGAACTAACTTCATTTGGGCGAGGTTATGAAAAAGTGAGTTATAACAACATGTTTTAGGGAGAGATATGAATGATGCTCTAGAGCATGTTAGTTAGGATCTTAATTTATAAGTATGTATTGACCGGCCATCCACACAAGCTAATAGGTTGTAAATCGGAAGAGGAAACGACCTAAGTCTAATTTGCATGTTTAACTGGTTAGTATTATAGCTATAATACTTTAATTCAGAGTTTAGGAATAAATGCGTAACTGTTATATAATCAGCGCCACCTTTAATTACTTCAAGCCGCGACGGGAGTCACGCTTAATGCGAACCAATGAGGAAGCAAAAGTTTTTAAGCACATTGTAATAGAAATTCCTTACCGCATATTTCTCACTAAGTCATTGCTGTTGTACTCATAATACCTTACCTATGTCTTATCTCTCTCAACTGCATTTTAACTATTGTCCATTTAATTTTATGTTCAAAAACCACAAATCAACTCAATTACATTCGTGTTTTACTTTCAATTTTAAACATCACCTTGAGTAAGTTTCAGTCACTGTGGAAATCATTTATTTATTTATTACTTACTGCAAGCGGCGTATACTTGTGCGTAACCACACCATCAAAGAGCAAACCATCTATACATGCTAAACTAAACTTAAATACATTTCGTTTAATCAGCTATTTTTATAACTTTATTTCACTTTCGAGAGAAAAGGGATAGAACAAACTTGCATGTCATCGCATGAAGTTTTTCTAAGTCATTCGCAATTTTACAAACAATTTTCCCTAGTGATTGGATTGGTTAATAGGTTGTTAGAATATGTGCTCGAGAGAGCCATAACTAAATTTCGAGAGAGCCCAAAGTTAAGCAATTAGTAGGTCGCTTATTGCGGTAATACCTTGTCTCTGCAGCGAAACACCCGAAGTCCTATTCCTCTATCAATACCTTGCCATAAAGTTATTCACAACATCATTTTATTGTTTAATTATTGCCTTGTAATATAAATGCTGTTTAATTATTGCCTTGTAATATCTAGCATTTATAGCCTTTCGCTTCGACGAACTTATTTCTGCGAACCTTAGTTTAGGTACATTCAAATCATTTTTCATTCACCATTGACTCTTATTAAGAAAACTAGATTGAGAACACGCAAATTTCTTGGGAAATGGCCCGTACTTTAATCAAAACATGCTATAACATGACTACATATACTTGCACATTCTAGGATCTAGGCACACACATTCATTTCATCACAAAATCACGTTTCGCTGAAACAAATCCAGAATAAGATAAAGACTAAAAAAAACCATTGGTTATCAATTTTATAAATTTAGTTAAGACCAAAAAAACAAATAGCCTAATTAGCAAAAAGAAAAATCTCATTCTGACCGTTGAAAGAAATGCCATAACTTGTCCTTTTTTTCCTTTGAGAAGGAATTTAAGAAATTATTTACTCATAACTTAAAAGAGTTTCACTTATGATTTGGCCAACAAGAACAGACTTATATCCATTGTGCATACACCTCCATTTAGAATTTGTTCATTGTGTTACTCTCTATATCATATACTATTACTTCATTCACAGTATTTTAGTGGTGAAGGATGAAAATATAATGGAAGTCCAAAAGAACCCCTCCTCAATTATGGACATATCCTTAATAAAATTGGCAGAGGGGAGGTTTGCTATCTAAAAACTGGAGGTTCACATTACTACTAGATACAGACACACAAAATAAGTACAAAAAACTTGATTTGCAGAAAGCTTTAGTAAACTTGTCATCTGCCTTACCCACCTGTCTTACCTTTAGCAAACTTGCTCGCTGGAAAATGCAATCTGGCTATCAGAGGACGAGGGGCCCTCGTTCTTCGATCAAAACCTCTCACACAAACGTAACCTGCAAATCAACAACACAATGTACTGTCTCAGTTCTGCAAATTAGTTTCTACAACCATTTCAAGTTTAAGCTCCTTTATTTATCTACTTTTTACATTTTCAGTTCTAAGTCCTCCCCTTGTGCTTTCATTTCATTTCTTAAACTTGTAGAGGAATCTAATTTGGATATAGAAGAAATATCTAAGGGATAGTTCGAGGCTTCGATCTTCTGATATTTATGGTCTAAGAGTAGAAATAGGTCTAGAGAGAATCTCCCAAAAGATTTTGTTTCAAAAGTTCAATACTTCTAACAGGCATGTCGAGGAAGATGCCTTTAATGTGTTTGCATTGTTCTCGATCAAGAATCGTTATCCCGGTTTTATTCGGCTGCGTTTTTCGCTGAGAAATGTTGGTTTTGGGTCCTCTCAAGTATAGTCAAGGATGATAATATTCACCTTCTTTTTGGGCCGACTTTGAATACTAAAGCTTTTCTACTTAAGAGTGAACACGGTTAAAGCAATTATATCAGATTTTTGGTTGGAAAGAAATCAAAGGATTTTTAAGCAAAAATCTTTGATCTCGTGTGATCATTGCCATTTCATGTTCTTGAAAGGATGTTCTCTTTCAGCTTGAGGATTGTTCTTTTGTCAATAAGACAAATTGACAGGTTACTTTTTTTTATAGAAAACAAAAGCTTTCATTGATATATGAAAAACTTACAATAATTACAAGAAGCCTTTCTGAGAAAAAAGAGTTACAAAACTAGAATCTCGAACTCTAGAATCCTTGAAAGGAGCGATAGAGTTACAGAACTACAATCCTTGAAAGGAGTGATAGTGTGAGCCCATGTCAATGCAAAAGTAATTGATTCAATGAGACTTTCCTTTAGCTGTGGATCTGAGAATGTATTGTCTTGCGAACCTTCCAAATCTTCCACCAATGCAAATAAGACTAAGCTTCTTTTCATTCTTGAAAAGATTGGCAATTCTTGGATGTTGCACGTTCTTGCAATCGACCATTCAAAAGCTTGTGGTGTTTGATGGAAAAAGATGGATTTGAGATTCCATACATTTGTATCACAAAAGAAACCCAAATTTAAAGTCTTGCTAATAGCATCCTCGTTTTATGGCAATACACTTTCTCTAAACAGCATATTGTTGAGAATCCCACGTTGAAAAAGGTGGAGAGACCCATTAGTATTAATGATATATATGTAAACTACTCTTTCTTATTACCAATTGGTTCTTAGATAAAACCTCAGTCTATCTAATACATATTTTTCAACTTTTATTAAGTTGTTTACTAAGGCCCATAACTAATATGAAAAAAGGGCTGAGGAGTCTCTTGTCTAAATTCTCTAGTAACAAAGATCTTCCCTTTTGACTTGTCATTGATGATAAACGAGAATTTTGTCGATGAGATACGACCTTAATCTATTTTCCCCACATAATACCAAAACTCTTTGCTTAAAGGATGGCTTGAAGGAGCTTCTAAAAAAGAAAAAGATGGCTTGAAGGAAGTCTCAATGAACCATATTAGAGGCTATCAAGCTTCAAAACTACACCATCTTTCTTGTTTCTTTTCCATTCATCTTGACTATCTGTTAGCTATTTTCATTGATCACTTCCTTAATTATCTCTGAATCTATATTCCTTATTTTTGGGAGAATCAGTTTCGTAATGAAACCTATCTCTCTAAATTGTAAAGATATGGAAAGATAATAAGTTTTATCCCTAATATTAATATAATGGTACCAAAATAAGTCTTGGGTTCAAAGCCCAGTTAATTCGTTTCATCTCCAATTAATTTTAATTTTTATTGAAAATTCTAAATATTTCTAAGCCCACGAATGAGGGGAGTGTTGATTGATATAATTAAATTTACCCCAACTCATGGGTTAATAATTTTTGAATTGTTTGATGATTTAACATGTTTCAACATAAGTGGCGGCTTGATCAGGTCAATATCTGATGCCATCATCATCTTACTTTCCCTGGAGTCTTGATCTCCACCCATCTCCTTGACGGCGATCAGCAGCCATCCTCTCAAGCCTCTTCCTGAGCAGCCCAATCAATCACACGATTTCATCTGAATGAATGCTGCATCGATCAATATGAACTTGAAAGTATCTATCCATTTATCCAGTTCTGGCTTTAATCCATCCTCCATAGCTAGAGACTTGGTGCGTATATTCTTAGAATATTTTTGAGTGTCCGGGACCGCTTGCATGCACCTCAACCACTCTCACGAAATATACCCCTTGACCCCACAACAACCAAGAAAATCAGTAGGAAATTATTTCCTAGATAGTTGACTACCATGGATTGAACCCACAACCTCTCAATTACTTATAGTACTCTTGCTCGACCAGTACTAGGTCACTCCATGATGACTACAAGCCGGCTAGAGTTTGAGCTTGTTCTGAATCTTGTAGAAGTAAAGGACCGAGGGAGGAAGAGGAGGAAGATATCTCATTTCTGAGAGCTTTCTTTATGTCTTTCCCAGAGACAATGGAAGCATTCAGAAAGACAGAATTATATATTACGAATAAGCTCTTCTTATATAGCAGCAGCTGCTTGTTTGACGTGTGGAATGCCTTATCAGTCAATATGAGGAACATGGGATCTAGCTTCATAGCTTCATCGAATGCGTTTTCTTATGTACCAATGGTACTATCAGCTTGTTCAAACCACCATCTTCACTATCTCATCACAGTATCCACCCTTGATATTTTTTCACCTTAATGACTGGCTCATAAGAACCAGAAGAATTTCTCATTTCAGATTTGGTCTCTTAGTTTGATGGAGGTGTCTTTAAGCCATCCGAAACTTTTTTCTCCATAAAACAAAGAAACTTCGAGCATTGGTTGATTCGGTGAGGCTAAAATGGTTAAGAAATCTTCAGTTTACGTCGAAGGTGTAGCTTTTCTTACCAATCCTCATAGATGTGCGTTGGTAAGCCATGGAACACATGTCTCTGTTCACATGCTTTTATTTTCTAACCGGAGTGTTCATCTTATAACATGCTTTTATTTTCTATTTTCTTTTGATATAAATTTTTTTTTGTTAAGAATTCAACATCATTTGGGACTCGAACCCGTAACCAACATACATGATGTAATAGGAATACTACTCCAAACTAAGTTATTGACTTTTGTAGATTGTTTATTATTATTGTCTTTTTGTTTTATCTTTTGAAGTTATGTATTTTGTTCAATTTATTAGTGCATTTTCATTCTTCCAATGAAAAGTCGAGTTTAATTCTAAAAAGTTCAAAAACCAAAATTAAATTTGAACATAACTATTTTTTTAAGAAAATTTTACAGGATTTTCGAATATTTTATCAAATGCCCTGGAAACTATGCAAACATAGGAATATAAAAGAAATTTAGAGAAATCATCATGTTCTTTACATAGTTAAAGGTACATTTGATTGTCATATCTCAAGGTCCTCCCAATAACTTAGTCAATCAATATGGGTAAAAGATGAATTATATATGTATATATAGTCCTCTAAGAGACTAACCAACTAACTTAACTAGAGTTAACTAACCCTCTAAAGAGTTAAGGAGTCTATCATATCATATCATATCATTTGCTTATGTTAAACAAAGTTCGCTTGAAGGGAAGTCTTTATATAATCATTATGCTATGGGATCTGCTTGTGGAACCAATTTTGAAAATTATAGATCAAGAATCAAACAGATGATGTTTTGTTGATATATTCATACATAAATATTGAGTTGTAAAACACAGATGTCGCGAATAATTTTTTAGTTATCTTGAAAGATGACATGGAAATAATCAAGAGGCTAAACGCCCCTGTTTCATCAATTTTGTTTTTGATTTTTTGTTTTTAAAATTTAAGCCTAGAACTACTCAAACCTATAGGGTTTCCTTTGAATGTTTCTTTTGAATGTGGTGTTTGAATGAGTAGTTGCACGACCATGTTTAGAAGACAAGTGATAGAACCCAGATTGTATTACGAAATAAAAGAAACCAAATATAAGATAAAGTTTTAGAGGAACTTGGACCTCCCCCATCTTGTAAACCACTCTAAACTCAACCATTTACCAAAATATTTCCTACCTCTACCCTTACCCCAGCCTCTATTTATAAAGAGAAGACCTAACCAACTCTCAACTAATTGCTCTAATACCCCTAAAATATAAAATAACAACCTTGTATTTGGAATAAGAGTGTTTGAATGGATGGTTGCATGAAATTTTGATTATAGGGAAAAAAGAAATTTTGAGAAGAGGTGTAAGAAAACTTTGGATAAAGAATATGTTTGGAGGAGGGGATGGAATATGGGGCTGTGGAAAGTTTTTTCTACCATAAAAGAAACCTGGGCAAATTCCTTTACCTTTACCTCATATACCCCGAATATGATGGATATATTTTTAAAAACCAAATCAAAAATTTAAAAACTAAAAAAAAGTTGATTCCAAAAACTTATGATTTTTTGGAATTTGGTTAGCAATCAAAGAATTTGAGTGAAAACAAGCTTTGATTTTAAAAACCAAAACAAAAAACTAAAGCCCTGTTTGATAACCATTTTGATTTTGATTTTTGTTTCTAATTTTTTTATTTTTTGTTTTTTGATTTAAAAAATAAAAAGATAGTTTTTTCTATTTTTAACTAAAAACCAATAAACATATTTAATAACTGTTTTTTATTTCAAATCACATTTCCAAGCTACTTTTTTAGTTTGTATAATTCCTTTGATATTTTAAAAACAAAAATTAAAATTGGTTATCGAACAAACGTGTTTTAAAAAAATTAAAAATAGAAAACAAAAAACAAAATATCTATCAAGTGGGCCCTAATTGTTATCAAACAATGTCTAAACGCTCAATTTTAAAGTTTTTTACTATTTTTTATATATACGAATAGTGAAAGAGTTACAAAGAAGAAAATGGATGATAGATGGAGGAGACACAAGCTAACTACATAGGCCAAACAATAAAACCAATTGCAACCCTAATATTAATATCTCGAAGTAACTAACTAATATCTCAAAGTCTCAAAGTCGGGCGATGTCATTGGATAATTCTTTGTGTGTTTGCCCATGTAATGCCAGATGAAGAGGTAGTCGCCTCATTGAAAGTCGATGAAGAAAAGCCAGAATTTTGATGAGGCATCCATGTACTTGTATGGACATTCATGTATTCGCATGAGCTAATGGAGCGTAACTCCAGTGAGACACTCGAGATCTCCAGAATATGTTGTAGGGACAAAGAAGCCAGAAATCAATCAGCCACGTGGCGTCGTTTTCCTTAGCAAAACATACATCTAGTGGAATGAGATATCTGATGATCCCCCTCATACTCTGATAGGATATTGAAATGTTAAATCACCAATCAACCCAAAAACTTAGATTGATAGGTTAGAGTAAATTTAATCAGAGATGAAGAGAGAGAGGGGAAAAGGGGAAGAAAGAGTCTCTAATTAGAGATGAAGAAAGAGGGAGACGAAGAGTAATGTTGATTTTGCTTTGTAAGCCGTCAGGAGTTTTTCACCTTTGTGTATCTTCCTCTACAAAAGAGGATCTGGATATTTTGTGGCTTAATATTCATGTTTCTATTTTACATCAGTGAAATAGAAGCTCAAAGGTTTTTTCCTGAATTCTCTTTGTATTTGAACATGGTATCAGAGCTCTAGTCTCACGACCATTTTTTTTCGGAGCTTCTTCTTAGCTTCTTCAATGGACAGCTCCGATGTCAGTGTTGAGTCTCTAGACGATAAATCCAATTTTCCGGCGACTATTCAGCCAGGAAGCAAAATCAACACAGTCAAGTTGACAAATGATAACTACTTGCTGTGGAAATTTCAAGTTGAATTCGCAATTGAAGGTCATGGACTGCAAAAGGAACATGTTCTTCCTAAGTCCAATCCACCTCCAGAATTTATCCAGGTGAATAATTCGTCTACTTCCTTAGTTACTCAACGATCTAATCCTCGGTATAATCACTGGAGGAAACAAGATAAACTCATCTGCTCTTGGCTTTTGGGATCTATGAGTGAAGAAATTTTAGAACAAATGCTTCACTGTAGAACAGAAAAAGAGATCTGGTGCACACTCTCGCAGATTTTCAACTCGCGAAGTCTAGCACAAGTAATGAAAATTAAGTCGATGCTTCAAAACATTAAGAAAGGAAGTTCTACCTTAAGTGATTATTTCTCCAAAATTAAAAAGTGTATCGATGCACTTGCTGCGGTTGGGAAATCTGTTCCGGTTGAAGATCACATAATATACATTCTGAATGGGCTAGGCACTGAATATGAGTCTATGATTTCTGTTATCTCTGCTAAAATCTGTTCTGAAGATGTTCATGAGATCATGGCCCTTCTTCTCACTCATGAAACAAGACTTGAAGCCAAGGCAGTCAACACTGATAGAACTATAGTCAACATTGATAGAACTATACCTACTGTTAATGTTACCTCTCAGTCTGTTATTTCAAAGGATTCTGATCTACAGAGATCTGGAAATCAACAATTCACCTCAAATCGCGGCCGTGGAGGTGGTGGTCGTAGAGGAAGAGGAGGCAGAGGCCAATGGAACAACATAAATAAATTTCAATGCCAGCATTGTCTTAAGTATGGTCACACTACTCAAAAATGCTATTATAGGAATGATCCTCCTGTACAAGCTCAATTTCGACCGGCTGGCTCATATCCGCCTGGAAATTTTCATCCAAATTTCATGCCTCAGTACAACAATGTCGACCACCGTATCTAATAAAATAAGGAAGTAAACGATGATTCCCATTGTGGAGGGAGAATAGAAGTCATGATATGCAAATAGAAAACGGAGAGGAAGAGAAAGGCACACAACATTTTTTTTTTGGAATAAGAAACATTTCATTGATGTATGAAATTGGGAGTCAAAACTCTGATAGTTTAAAAAACTTATTACAAAAATGATCTCCGATTTGAGATGAAAAAGGATATGGTAAATACTCAAAGGATAGATATGCTTGCACGATCAAACATGTAAGAAACGTCCCTGAAAGTTCCAATGTTCCTTTCCATCCAAATATAGCAAAGAAAAGCACGAACCAAAGCCATCCATATAAACTTCTTAAGCCCATAGAAAGGAGCACCCACCAGAACTGTAGATAAGAAATCAAATATGCTGTTTGACGGTAGAACATTTTCAGCCTATTTGAGAGAACTCGAGCTATCACCTTATAAGCCGATGAACAGAAAATTGTCGATGAGCGAGATGGACGGAAAATTATCAATGAGCGAGATGGACGGAAGTCGTAGGAGAAGAAGGGTGGGGAGGGTTGCAGTGAACTGTAAGGTGAAGATCCATCCTCCTAATTACAATGTTTTTTTAGAGGGGGAATGCTTTTAGAGAACTTTCTCTTTACAATATACATTTTCTTCTGAGGAATTTCTCTTAACAATGTAAAGACACCTAAGTTTTATTTTCTTCCTAATTAAAGTAATAAACTATAAAGTCAAAACTCCAACCTATTTTGAGGACGATGTTATATTTTAGAAGTTATTGCAGATAGACTAGAGGTATCGGGGTCAAATTAATCAACTATTCTATTCGCATGTATGATGCATCTCAAAGTTTTAGCTTTGCAGGAACTAAATTTGTTTAAATGTCCTCCTAATTAAACAAAAGGAATTAAAAAAAAATCTCTTTTGATAGACAGATATTCTTACCTTTCCAGAAGCAACCTTGAATCTCTTCCGTTGATAAACCTAGTACATGAAAAGTGAATTCCCAAGTGTCACTAAAAGACACGAAAAAAAAAAAAATTTACCTTTTTACAACATATACCCTCACAGCCAATGACCTTAGAGGTCATTTGCTGAAATTATCCCACTCCAATCGTTGAACTCGAAAAGAAAAAAAAATGCATACCCTTGAATATTGTTGGTATGGAGGTTCCAAAGTACACTGTCCGTCTTGAGAGCTTCCATAACCAATTCCTCGGAACGTCAATTGGGTTAAGGCTAGATTCATGATCTGCAAATACCTGCATAAGAATGATTCTACTGTATTAGTTCGGCGTCATGTTAAAAGAACTTCAGTATAAATAATAAGCAAGGGTAGAATTCCTTAATACCTCATTAACTTGAAAGTAAGTTCCATTTAGCGGAAAGCTTCCTCTCATTGCGGTTCGACACGGGATCTGTACTTATAATTAGTTAGCTACATGCTTAGTTAGAAATTGTATTGGGACAATAATGTTTTTGGCTGCGTCTATCCTCACCAGAACGGTTCCTCTAACCACTTCGGAATCAGCTTCTCTGATACTATTACATGAGAAACATTCTTTTTCTCCACACAGTCCCCTTTCTTGAGAATTACATTGTGTATGTGGTAGTTCAACAGAATTTGCTGTTTCACCTGATGAAATAACAGCAAATTTATTGCAACGTTTCGGTAAACATAGACAGCATTAATGATCGGTTTATAATACTCTTTGCATATTTTCTGAAAATGAGTTTATAAGTTGATTATTACCCGGTGTCCATATGGAAAGAAGGTAGAAACATGGATCATCTGGTTCACGTTTCTCCAGCTTTAACTGTAAAAGGAGAGGCATTAAAAACAATTAGACAATATTTAATTGTTGGGATACAAAAAAAGTTCTCTACAAAATCATGGATATGTAAGTGATGACAGCCTATGAAGCACGGACACTTCATTTAGGATGGAGTGTCGGTGTCGGACACGCGAATTGAAATGTCTAATTTTTTTATTATTGTTTTTAATAATGGACACAACGAATGACACGGCGAGAACATTCGGCGAGAACACGCGAAGGACATGTTGACTGACTTTTTTTAATAAAAAAATAAGTTTTTTAACCAAATGTGAGACCAATTTTATTTATTATATTAAGCCAACTTATTAAACCCACGTTTTCCATATTTGAATAAAAAAAAAAAAAGAAGTTATACCGATTATAATATTGAACAAAGAAGAAAGTTCTCCAACACTCTATGCTATTTTTTGCCGCCACCTCCAAGAACTTTCCAGTTTTTATCTTCTTCAACTCTTTGTTAATCCTTCGATTTAAACAACATCGAGTATCTCTCCAAGTCGTGGATACATCTTCATCCACATGGGACGATCTTTCCAAATTAAACTTAATATAACATGTTTTGTTTTAGTTCAATTGTTCATGGTAAGATTATGTTAGTTATTATTTTATTCTAATTATTTATATATATATATAATCGACGTGTCCCAAACGTGTCCGTGTCCTAATTTTTTAAAAATTGACGTGTCGTGTCGTGTCCGTGCATCTTAAATGACAGCTTGGTATGAGGCATTTTGGGTGAAACCAAAAGAAAAGTTATGAGAGTGTTACGCCTAAAGTGCACAATATCATACCAATGTGGAAATCTGTGGAGGATTATCTTCTTTATCAATTTAATAGGAGCACGAATAAAAACTTCAGTGTTTAGAAGTAGGAGCAGCTAACCTTTTCTAGAAGAGGATGGGAGTCTGGAAGTTCGTAACTGCATGATGGTAAAATACAGTCACAGCCTGATTCTTAAACTGATAGCAATTATAGTAAATGTAACAATTTGTTCTTGACATTAAAAAAATATTTCAACTCTACTTTGTTTCTTCTCCTATTCCTGTAACTGAAATGACTTCTCCCAGTTCAAGATTTAATCTTTTTTAGAGGTGGGAACTGTGTACTTACACTTGATGCTCTGTTCTTAGTCGACTGATATTCTTAAGCTTGGGTGTGGGGATCGATGCCGCTTCTGGACTTATAACGACAAGCGCCTTTGACATGCTACCCTCCTGAAGTTCCATATTTTCTTGCATGTATTTCTGTACGTTCTTTGTGAATGCTTCAATGTTAAGCTCAATTGTAGGAATCTCATCAGGGTCTTCATATAATGAATCCTCAATGTCAGTTTCAGGAATTTGTGGGCATTCTGGCTCTGGTGATGCTGGTTCCTCAATAATGGGCTCGTTGTTACTTCCTCCACGTTTCCTTTCAATTCGATCTGACTCCTGAGTGAGAGCCGACGGCTGTTGATGAACAACTACAGCCTGGTTTCTATCAGTCTCTCTTTCAGTTTTATTCATCGAACTCGAACTCTTTTCTTCTGGTGCTGGTAGTGCAAGTCTTGCGCTGCATTGATGTCATATACTTGTATATTATAGTTAGCAAGGATTTTTAAAACCCATGTGGCAAATGTTAATGAGAAATGTTTCTGTATATTTTGTTTTCAATTGCCTAACGGTTGAAACATCACATGAAGCCCATAATCTGTATCAATTTAATCATGTAATGTAACCATATATATCGTTACGAATATAGATTTTGGATAATTAGTTATGTACCTTTAATTATATTGAAAAAAGGAATGCTTATAATACAGAATCTTATTGCAGTAAATTGGGACAGTCTATATATAGATGAATTTTACAAGATTTACAGAATGTATTTCTCCAGTTTTCGACCAAAAAAAAAAGAATTAGGATCGCTAAGGGTAGTTGCGTGGTTAAGAAAGAAATTTCCGGGCCAAAACTTAAAAGAGGCTATTGTTGGTTGATTTAATTAAATTTACATCGGTCTACCTAGTCCACCCACTTAAGCTTTTGGGTTGATTGATGATTTAACATAATTAAACAACTATATCTAACTTTATTAATTTAGCCCAATGGTAATTAGCAAATATCTAAATTCAATACGACGCAGTAGGATTGAGAAATGCAAACCTCGCAAAAGCACTTGCAAAATGTCTACACTCTCCTCTCATTGGACATGCATTGCAATTCGGTTTGCTTTTTGTGCAGAAGACCTATACAAGACCGTGCTACTTAGTTTATCTCCAGTCACACAAACAAGTTATTCAAAGCACAGCTCAAATGTAAAATAGTTACCTTTCCAAAAGTAATCATTTGGTAATGCAGCTCATACCTATAACCAGATTATTCAAGGTCAGTTGAAAACTCAGTTTTAATGATAATATCTTTTTATCAGAAAGGAAATGTAAATCTTACAATGTTCTTTGGTCAAGCTTGCACAGCCGTGGCCATAGATACTTTTGAATGGACTCGAGGACTGGGTATCTGCAAAGACACAAAATATTATACAATGTTCCGAATAGCATAGAAAGTTTTTGAATTTAAAATACAAGCTCTCATAGTGATTACTGACAGCTCTAAAAGATGCAACTGCAGCGATTCGGGTAGTGGCTTAAGGGGTACCCATCCTAATCGTACAGCTATGCGTCCAACATTAGTGTCCACCTGTAGGGTGAAAAATACAAAACTGTTAGCCTCTACATCTGTCCTAGCAGTTACGGAAAAACTAGTCGTTTGAACTTACAGGAAAAGCAAGCTGCTGCAGGCTAAGAAGGCGTACACATTCCACGCTTTTCAATCCCAACCCCCTCACGCTGAGTAAAAATTCTCTACATTTATAGTATAAAGACTACAAAGTTTAGTACATTGCAAATAGTATTTGAACTATGAGTGAGTAGAGAATCTTGATTAATAAATAAATGAGCTTACTTTACTTGATCCGGCGGAACATCCCTTAACCACTCAAGATCAGTGCTTCCATGATCTTTCACCAGACGGTCAAGGAAATCCTGCTCAAATTAAGAATAGCTTTAAGCCTAGCAACTACAGTTAGAAAACTGAGATGATGACTCAAGGAATTAAATTTTATTGCCATAGTCAAAGGTGTACTTTTATTCTTTCTGCAAGCCTGTTGTTCATCCCTCGTTCTCTGATAGTGTAAGCGATCTCATCGATATCTGCATGTCTTACAGCTTCCCAATCCAATGAGTCCATTGTATTTGTATTTCTCTCTCTTTTTCCACTCCCCTCAGCCAGTTTCCTCAGGTTGTCCCAGTCAACACCAACCCTTTTCTCCTTTTTTACTCGTTCTCTGTTTGGGTTAGGAGCATCTTTTTTCTCATCGAGCTTACTACTAAGTAGACGGTCGGGAGTATTATCCAACAAAGAACTTGGCAGAGTTTGATGTAATTTCCGGTCGTTCATTGTACCCTGTTGTCTTTTTTCTTGAACATCATTCATGTTGAGGACAGTAGTTTGATATACAGAATCGAGTGTGCGTGTACGTTCATTAGTACCATATACATCCCTTCTTTTGTAAACATAGGAAAATGCGGTGACTTCATTGCACATTTTATGGCTCTCAACTTCTGTAATGCCCGAGATTGATGTTTTCTGCAATTGATCACTTGAATGACTAGGAGATTCTTTCAAAGAGCTTTTATGACAATCTGCATTGTCATTGTTTTCTCTTTGATCAACGTTCTTCTCTTCTGAAGTACTACAAGTACCTTCTGATCTCTCATCAGATGAGTCGTTACCACTTTCAATTTTGGAGTCCGACTTGAGCTTATTTGTTTCTATGATCTGTATAACCTCCACTGATGAAGCAAGCCTGTTGACACTTATATCTTTTGATGGCAAATCTTTTTCACAGTTGCTTTTCAAGCTGGGAATTTTATCTTCAATTGATAGGGTACACACAGAATTTATAGAATGTTCAGAAACAATGGACGTTTGAGACGATATTGCAGCACCTGCAGTCTTCTCTTCTCCCAAAGATAGTGCTTCTACTATAGTACTGATTTCTGTTGTTGATCTTCGATCTTCCGATGCACCTGTCTTTTGACTACCAGAAGACGTGGTCGAGCACTGGTATTCATGCATAGAGGAAACCCCAGCTGTATTGCTTCCGTAAGATTCACTGCTTGGGAGAAAATCTTCTTCAGCTTTGTTAGTTTCACACCCGATTAAGCAACTTTGTTTACAAATTGGTTGATCTGAAATCTGTTTAACCCATGTTATACTATCTTCTGCATTGCACAAACTATCTTGTGGTTCATTGACTACCAAGCTTGTCTGTTCATCAACACTTGACTCGTGGAGGCTTCTAGATTTTAAGGGATAACGCGCAGCAAGTGACATAAATGCCGAGCTGTATGGAAGAGGCAGACAAACAGTCAGAAGATATTTAACCGTTCTGTTTTTCTTTTTTGCATGTTAAACTATAGTTCACCTGGAAAGATGATCCGAGACATTCTGAGTGAGAAAAACTCCAATCACTGAGTCTAAAACTGATCCCTTCCACTGAGAGAAGCCTCTGTCTCCTGAAAAGTTATTGTGTTAATATTGAAATTATAATAATGTTAACTATGGGTGTTTTTTCAAGGTAATTTTCTTCTACTTTCTGAGATTTTATTATTTTAGTACATTCTTGATTAAGTGCTGCTGCGACTTGTAAAATAGAGTCTTCCCCACCCAATCAGTAGAAAATAGAAATCAGCACGTGCCAAGGAAGGTTGAACACGGATCATGTTATGAAAATGACAATCAACAATGAGAAAAACATAAAAGAGAAGAATACAAAATTTATGTGGTTTACTAACGGTGTGTTAGCTACTCCACCGACAGAGAGGAGAATGGTTTATTAAGGAGATGGCGAACAGTATAGGCAGAGGTATTTCATTCCAAGTCACATTTTCCTGGTTGAGAATAAAAATCAAAGTTGGGGGATTTTTGTTACAGATACTGAACATTAGAAAATGAAGCAAAAGAGGGCAAGTTCTCCATCTAAGTGATTGATGAGCTACTACAAAGAGGAACGTGTTATCCGAGTTGAATTTGGAACCTAGCTATCATCAAATTAAGGGGACTGGCTTAGGGTTGAGAATGAAACTGTTGTTGAAGCTAGTGGCATTAAATTGTACTTCTTTTAGTTCAACTTCATGTAATGATCTTCATTTATTTTTACAAATTTTGAAATGTTTCATGAACATTGTACATAATTCCTTCCTTCACCCATCCCAACACTATCTTAACCCTTCTTAGTTTGCAAATAAAAATCAGATGGTGGGAACGTTGGCACCAGTAGAAAAATTCTAAGAAATTTCAATTTTGATATAAATTCATTTCCAAATTCAACTAATTTTCTCACAATAAAAGAAAAAAGAAACCTATAGAGGCACCAAACATTTAAAAGCTAAGAAGTACGAAATTGTACCTTGTATAAGATGCATTTTTGCAATAAATGAGTCTGCTCTTCCGGAAAAAACACTTCTTTCTTCCTCCCACCGTTTTTCCTTATCTTCACCTGATTCGTCAAAAAGCTCGTGATTGGAATTGTCCATCAATAGCTTCCAGACTCTAACTGTCTCTTCATCAAGATCAACTTTGGCATATCGTCTTCGCTTTTTGACTGGACTCAAAGAACCTTCAAATGGTACTATAGAGCCATCTCTTCTATACACAACAAGTGCATTATGCCCTTGGCTCTGCATGTTGTATGGTATCATTTCATTATGCTCCTCATACAATGGAATTTTTTCTTCTCTGTTAATGTCTAGAATCTTCATTTCTTCAACCATGGCATTGGTAGAAAGCTCCAATCCTGAATTAATTTCTGAAGAAGCCCCTGCACAACACTGCATTTTGTTAGGAACAGTTTTCTCCCTTGAACTTCTGTTTTACAAAATTATCTACAAATGATATTGATGTCAAGATATGAAATTGGTTTCGATGAATGAACCTGGAGGTAATTGGTAAGTGTGGCATTGACAGTATAAGGAAAACTTTGAATGCTGCTCTGCTCCATTCATACTGGAAGAAGAAGTAAGAGGGCCTGGCTTTTGTTTTTTTCTCGCCACTTTTGCTTTCAGGTGATGTGTGCGTGAGTTCTCGATTCTTCGACGATCAGTTATCACTGATGGTTGTTTGGGGGAATATTTTGTCCTCATATTGCTCTGATGAGACCATGAATCCAGGTACCAAACATGATCTTGAGCTTCGCATCTCCTCTGTGTCATCTCCTTCTGATTTGTGGCCAGTGTGAACTCAAAGGGTTGTAGTTTATTGGAATTCACTGATTTTCCATGCCTTCTTGGCATTAAGCAACAACCGGCCCGAGGTCGAGAAATTAAGTAGCCAGTTTTTAATGTGCAAGGATTGTTCTCCGAGCTACTTACTTTGGGTGCTTGTCCGGTAACATTAAAATATGCACTAGATGGGCCAGAATGTTGCACATTATCAGTTTTCTCTTTGGGGAAGTACCCGGATTGTAGCATCTGAGGTGCATAGATCGAGTTATAAAATTCTTCAATCAAATCAAAACTTCCAATATCATTTTGATTGATATCATGACAACATTTTCTCTTCAACCCTTCTTTTCTCTCAGTTGAGATGGTCATACTATTGCAGAACCAATCTTTTGAACTTGATAACAAATGATTAGTTGAAATGATCTTCCCCATACCTCTTTGGTTCTTATGTTGATTAATTTGAAGTTTTAACTGGGAAGTGCTATATTCAATTGGAACTTGATCTGGGTTGTATAACATGCCAGCTTTTCTGTGATCAAACACTGTGTCACTTTCTTTCGTATGCGTCAGTATTGAATGGGATTCATAATTATCAGTAGTTGAAGTATGTGGTAGCGATCCTGAAGTGTTGGATGAATACTTGTACAAAGAGTTTTCATATTGTGGTTTTCCTTCATTGTCAAATTTTAAACTCCTCCTGCATGTTTTCCTACTACGTTTTCGTCGCACTTGTACATCAGTTGACACTCCTATTTTCTCCATAGAAACATCTGCTGTGTCAACTACACACTTATCGGTGTGCATCACTGCACCTGTTTGGTTTTCCTTAAAACCAGAAACTTCTGGGGTGACCGGATTAGGAGTTCCAAGTTCAAGAAGACTTTCCATTGGTGTTTTTACAGCATTCTTTCGAACATACTTTCTCTTGGTCCTCAAGTTTTGTTGAGGAGTGGCAGTTGTCTGAGTGGCTGCTTTAGCTGTTCTACTTCTCGGTTTGCGTTGTGTAACTACCTCAGGCCCTCTTGGGTTTTCCTTAGAACCAGAAACGTCTGGGGTGACCGGATTAAGAGGTCCTGGTTCAAGAGGACTTTCGTTAGGTTTTTTTACTGGATTCTTTCGAACATACTTTCTCTTAGTTTTCAACATTTCTTGGGAAGTGGCAGCTCCCTGAGTGGCTGATTTAGCTGTTCTTGGTTTGCCTTCTGTAATTACCTTGGGCCTGTGCTTTCTTTTATATAGTCTCAACTTGGTTATTTCATTCACACCGACGTCGAAGCTTTCATTGTTCTTAATTGGTGTCAACACTGAAGCACAAGCTGAATCCAAAGCTAGCTCATAAATTTCCTGCTGGAGGCCATCCTCAGCTGTTTTTTTACTGACAGTCTTACAATTTTGTTCCTGGCCCTCATATCTTTTTTCTTCTGCTAGTGTGCTTTGAGCTTCAACTACCAGTTTGAGCTCCACATTTGACATCTTATCCGGTGTCGGGGGTATAAAATGGGGGGTGGTCTTGCTAGAAAGTTCACCTGACATAATTTCATGGTTCAAAAAGGATATCAAACACATGAATGAAGATCTAAAAATATGGTTCGGAAAAAGTATGATTTGCATATTTAAGAAAAGGGTCATCAATTTCTAGTCCATTTTTTCTTCTGTATTCGTGAGTGAAACAGCATGACTACATTCCCTGAAAACATCAAACAGTAACACTTATATACTGATAGTACACATAATCAGATTGATGAGAGAAATGTTACCATTTCAAAACTAATCATCCTAAAACAAACACTTTGCCATGTTATGTACATTTTCGCTAAGCTCATGCCATTTCACCTTCAAAAGTCCCTTCCAAATCGTGCTAAGCTCAAATTTTTTGGAATCTCCGCTAATATTTTGACTGTAATGATAGATGATTTAAAAATTTAGAATCACCCAGATAGTGATGATGAAAATTGCCCAAGATGAAAAAATCAATCAAAATCATAAGTTTTTTTTTTTTTTTTTTAATTTTTTTATATATCCATAAGCCGAATAATCTAACGAACAACAACCTGGCCTACTACATTTTCTAATAAACCAGAAATTAGAGTTGTTTACTATAGACTCTCATTTGACTTAATAGTTGGCCCCATAATCCCAACATCCGGACTCGGGAGATAACAAGAGGTACCATTAAGATCACTAGTGGGTTTTGAAACTGAGATTTCTAAAGGAACATAGCCTCTACAGACCACGGATCTTTTACTCTATTACATTTAGTTGTTAAAAAAAAAAAACTCGTAAAATTTAATTTTTAAGTAGGTGATCAATATATAATGACCTCATTCTCTCTCACCACTTTATGATAATTCCCATGCACCTTGGTGGCAGTTACCTATTTGGCACTTAAAGGCCCTATGAATTTATTGACAATTAGGCCAATGGTATGAAAATAAATAAAAGGCATTTTGGAAGACAAAGTAAAGTTGATTACCCTGTGAAAGGGACTCTGGTTTCTCAGCCCATTTCATCTCATTCAAATCCACCACCAAAACATGCTCACTCCCAAGTGCCACAAAACCACAAGTATCTGAACATGCAACTCCTTTTCCACCTAATTCATGCAACCGGGGCTTGACCGGAGTCGAAGGAATCCATGTATTACTTTCCACACTCATTTCTTCAAATTTCAGCTTCAACAATCCTGCAGAAATTTCACACCCGTTTTTACATGCAATCCTCTTCCCGGCAAAATGAAGCTTAGATATTGCAAGAACCAAAAGAAGAGACAAGAAAACAAAAGCCCAACTTTATAATTAGCACATTAAAACACATGCTAATTAAGAATGATGATCATCCATGACACAAGTGAAATTAGCAATTACACGATTTGGAAGAACACAGTTGGGTGTGAAATGGTAGAAAATTGCAAGTGCAAGTCGTTCCCAAATCCCAGCTGAAAATCCAAGCTCAAGTTCTGATCAAATTCACGAGCTCGTTTGTAATTTCGTCATTTTAAGTTCTCCTCAGTTGTGACCGACAACTTATTTTGCCGGTGAAATATGTATTGTTTTTTTATTCCACCTTTTTGTCTTTGCCTTCCACTTGGAATTTGGATAACTGGATTGCATGCTTTTTTTTCTTAAATCATAATTGTATTGGAAAAGGTGTCACCCTTGTACGTATCCTAAAATTCTATGATTTAGTACCATTATCAATATATTAATATGTTTGTTTAAAATTCTTCAAAAAAAAAAAAAAAAAAAATGTATGTTTAAAATAATAAAAGGGAATTTGCGCTAGCAATTTTCCTACTCTGCATTAGAATTATAGCAACTTTTTAAAAATATTGCAAATATAGCAACTTTTTTTTGATA
>JBBMEF010000025.1:8262929-8282758 GCA_037832685.1 Sicyos baderoa
GGTCATTGAGTTATAAAGCCAGCCTAATAATAATTGGTCTACAGCGACCCAAGCATCATGTGCATCATAGGAAAAAGGAGAAAATACACCTAGACTTTCATTCATTGACATTGCATTTGCTGGAAAATATTGATTTGCAGCCAGATTTTGAGAAAATGGAGAAAATTGAGAAAATTGACCTGTGGGGCCCACGCCTGACGCTGACGTGACCCCTGACGCGCTGACACCACCGCCTGCCGCTGACACTGACGCGCTGACGCCTGACGCGGCCGCTGACTCGCTGACCGTGCCGATTGACACGCTGACGCCGCCGCCTGCTGACGCTGACTCGCTGACCGAGCCCATTCCGCCTGCGCCGCTCCCCAAGCCGACGCCACTGCCCATTCCGCCTGCGCCGCTCCCCAAGCCGACGCCACTTACCAAGCCGCCTGTGCCGTCTGCAACTCCGCCTGACGCACCTGACGCTTCCGCAGGCCTGCCTCCTTCTGCGAGGCAGGCGCTTCTCTCTCCACTGCCAGCGCCGCCTGCGCTGGCTTGCACATTCCCACCTACGGCTGTGGGTGTAAATAACCCTGCTGTGGGTAAAATTTTTTGAGGACAGGATTCTTCCCCATTCAAATGCCCAATTAATCTATAGGCTCTCAAAATAGGTAGGGCTAGGTTTTGCCATAATAAAAAATTCGACCTATCTAATTTAATGGTAGTCATGTGACCTAGGAGTTGGTTCAACGGTGGGGTACCAAACTTAGGGTTTGAAAAAGCGTTAGCCATGATAATGCTCTGATACCAAGAAAAGGTCACGAAGAAATTGGGAAAATAATATGTATTTGATTGATTGTTCTGTACACACCTCATTCCCTTTATATAATAGGGAATATATGAATAAAAGAATAAATAAAATACAATAGGAACATTCCAGAATGTATGACCTAATATCTAAATTACATTAATAAATAAAGATATTATATCATATCTTAACAGGCGGTGAAAATGGGTTGCTGTAGAATGAATTGGGTGGCGGACGATTGGAATGTGAATGCGATCCGGTTTTACGAGGGAATTGGAGCTCAAATTGCTCCCGGTTTAACTAGCTGCCGCCTCGTCGGCCAGGATCTTCACGCTTTTGTTAACGCTAATGCTCCAGATAAAATTGACTTAAAAAAATAAATCCTTCTTTTTATTTTAAAAAACAAACCTACTATATGAAATATTTACAATTAATAAAAGTTATATATATATATATATATATATATATATATTTTTGATAATGGAATTTTTTTTTTGAGACCAAATTAATAAAATATTTATAATATTAGTAAAATTTTAAAAAATTTAACCACTATAATTAAATATAGTATATAAAGTAATATTTTTCATACTCAATAACTAATACATAAGTCAGTATGATGAATATTATTTATATTATATATTTAATAATAAATACTAAATATTTTCAAATTTAGGTAGATTTGTAATTATTTTGTAAAATTGGACTATACCATATAATTTCTCTATGATAATTTGGTTAGAATTAAAAAATATTGAAATTGAACCATTTAAAAATCTATACAAATAGTAAGGGATAGACATAATTATGTGGAAAGACAGATTTAGCCCTTCCAAACAGTTAATAAATTCTCGTGCTCAATTTTCTTCAAAACAAACACTACTAATCCGTCCTTCCATTTTCCGATCAATCGATTTGAAGTTTCTCCTTCACCAAAAAATGGCCGTCGCCGCACCGCCGCACAACTCATCGGAAACCGGCCACCGCCTGTTCTCCCGCGTCAGACTCGCCGCCCCATCCGACGTCCAACACCTCCACAAGCTAGTCCACCAAATGGCGATCTACGAAAACCTCACCCATCTCTTCTCGGCCACAGAATCCGACCTCTCCGGCAACCTCTTCACTTCGCCGCCGTTCGTCTCCGTCACCGTCTTCATCCTCGAAGCCTCCCCCAATCCCTTCCCCCAAACATCCCCTCACAGCCGGAACCCTAATTTCACCCCAATCGTCCGATTCGTAGATTCGGAAGTCCCATTAGACGATCCAGATCGGGAAATTTTCGAATCGGAAGGCGAAATTGATGTTACGGTGGCTGGATATGCTCTGTTTCATCCTAATTTTCCGACGTTCTTGGGGAAACAGGGGATGTATGTGGAGCATTTGTTCGTGAGGGAGTGTTACCGGAGGAAGGGGTTGGGGAAAATGTTGGTGGCGGCGGTGGCAGAGCAGGCGGTGAAGATGGGTTGCTGTAGAGTGAACTGGGTTGTGCTTGATTGGAATTCGGATGCGATTCGATTCTATGAGGGAATTGGGGCTGAAATTGTTCCCGGTTGGAGTAGCTGCCGCCTCTCCGGCCAGGCTCTTCACGCTTGTGCCAATGCTTATAAGGAAAACTAATTTCTTTAAATTTTAATATCATCGCCCAATGTTATTTATTTAATTAATTTTGACAGAAACTTCATATATTATCCATAAGCATTACAATCTATCCTTCCAAATGAGTTGCAACCACAAACGGGATCAACTGAAGATAAAACAAATCCACATCAGAATAATTGTTCAAGCTTGCACAAAAAATCCACATTAGAGTATTTTTCAATGCTAATATCTTTTTTATTTTAATATTTAAAAGTATTTTAAAAATACATATCAAACCATGTGAGCTTGGACTTTTTTGGCAGCATAATCCTTTTTTTAAATACTTTCAATAAAGGATAATATCCTTTTGAAAGGCTTAGGACAATTTTTGTGAATTAATTGTTTTTTTTCAAACGTTTTTAAAGTTTTTATGGCTTTCTAAAAAAAATAGTCTGATTCTTTGATTCTAAATTCTAAAGTTAACGATAAGAACCACAAAAAAAATCTCATTAATACATTAATTTAATACAAGTCTAACTTATTTAACATATTTATTTTTTTATTGATTTAAATAAACACTTTATATAAATTGAGTTTATAAAAGTGTTTCGATTCTACATTTAAAAAGTCCAGTTTCTAAGTATTTTATAAGATAGTCAAACTATTCTCCTCATCACTAATTAATTTTAAGATGAATATTCACATCACCTAATAAATAGTAACTAAAATTAATTTAAATAATTGAAACCGTTGGTAGCATGTAGATTTGGTTAACTAATTGATTATAATTTAATTCAAGTTCATACTCACAAGTATCTTACTTGGGAGGAGTACCCTATGGTAAGAACATTACCCTCTTTTACCTCTATTTTTATTTTACCGGATGAGATAAGTTAGTCGATTAAAATTTTAAAAATTCAAAAGTAAAAATATTAATAAAAATTCAAAAGTACATTTATTCTAGAAATTCTATTTCAAACAAATCTCATATTCTAAAATCAAAAGATGTTTTTTTTTTTTTTTTGAAAAAAAGAGAAATTCAATAACCAAACCAAAAAAAGATACAACCTAATCTCCTAACGGAGGCAAAACCACAAACGGGGACAACCCCCCGAACACTGGTCCCGAACCACAATTTGGAGAGTGACCACCCATAAAAAAACTAATTGAAAGGGTATCCTTGAACAGTAACATGCCAATCCGAATACCAACCTTCCTTACAATGAAATTCGAAAATTTCAAGAAAGGCCAAATTAACTTCGCCAAAACCATAATGGTTGACTTACGAAGAACTTTGAGGAATAATCCGTGGAGCATTTGAACTACTGAGGTACGTGATCCCGTCAAAGTTAAAGAAGGGGGCTTAGATCTCAAAAAGAACCTATCTAAACCCTCGATCGAAATAACCAAATACTGCTTCAAGATGCCTTTTTCCACTAGCTCCTTAAAAGAGCGAACCAACAAAAGACTCGATCTAGACCTACAATGCATCGAAACTGACCTACAACCAACATTACTTCTAAGAAAATCTAGAACATGAAAACCTACAATTCTAATCAGCAACATTTTAACCACCAGAATCCACCAAGAACGAAAACAAAAACTCATAAAAAAGGCCAAAAGAAAATGAGATAAATTGATATTTGAGACTCTAAACCAAACCCAGGTTCGAACCGGTTCAAAAGAACCGTCTCTTTGGTCAAAGCTCCTAAATCGTCTTCTCCCTACCCTCAATAGAAAGTGGAAAAGAGCCCAAGAACGCACACTTATGTGCCCACAAACGCTCATCGGCAAATCTCCGGGGAGATCTTGCCTGAGCCCACCAAGAGAGTGTCTCTCTCTACAAGAAAGAGAGAGAGACAACTTCATACCTTTAGTCCCTTCTATCTACTTGTTTAGAAAGATAAATTTTGATTTTTGAAAACTATTTTATATTGTTTGGTTGTTGAAAATTTGTTTATTTTAACATTGTTTATTCTATGGGTTTCTATATCTAAGTACTCATACATTGAATCAAATAATGCTCTATTATTTATTGACCGACTGGATAGGAATTTTTGTAGGAATAGATCAAATTGAAAAAATATTTATAATATTAAATAAAAAATAAAAATATTTAGCAATTATAGTTAAATATATGGTATAATTAATATTAATATCTTAATTATATGGTACGATGAGTACTATTTATATTGTATATTTGATTATGGTATATTTGATTATGAATACCAAATATTTTTAAATTTACTTAAATTTGTAATTATTTTGTGAAATTGGACTATCGAACACAATTTTCCAAAATAATATGGATTAAAGAAATATCTCTTTTTCTTTCTGTTTTCCTTTTTTTTCTTTTGAATTTTGGAGTTCCACCAGACAACTTTACTTTTGGAATTTACCTCAATTGGACTCAATGCTGGTTGATGAGAATGTTGATTTTGTTGCTTTGGTCGGTCCCTACTCCACTATGAGAATGTCGATAGAGTTTGATCGGATTCACTCATAATGTCATTGCTTTAGAATTGTACGAGATTCATAAGGTGGTTAGAGTTTCTAAAGTTTCTCCCAAAAGAAGGAGACAATCCTATAAAGTTTTATATAGTAACACTCAATTTACACAACTCTCTAGGTTAGTTGACTAACCCTCCAATATCAATCCAAGTTACAATTAACTCACCGAATAAGTTAATGATGTGTAATTCACCTAATAACACTAAGGTTAGGTGTAACATAGTTCTATTTTCTTTTAGAGGTAGATCAAGTGTTTGTATTTTGTTTGGGTAGTGTTTTTTGGTGAAACTATCAATGTTTTGCTCAGTTATTTTGAGGCAATGGGATGCCCTTTACGGGATTGACCCTTCCCTTTTTAACTTTCGTGAGGCTGCATGCCGCAATAACCTTTATGTTCTGAGAATTATCCCTAAAATTCATTGAAAAGTTAATTATTATGGGGTCGACGATGTTAATTTGACCTTATTTAGAATCTTGTAACTTCATGTTAGGCAATATCGTTTTTTAGTACAAATTGATGGAGAGAGACCACAAAGCTTGCATAGAGCATACCGTTGCTCTCAATTAAATGAGAGCCAAATATTGATTTTCATAACCGAATTTGTGACCGTAGTGTTGAACTGGATTATTACTAAACAATGAAACCAACTCACCATCAACCTTTTTAGTCATGTCAGACAATGTCTTGGTTTTGACTTCGTTCACCATTCACGGTTGATCTTGATTATGTTTATGAGTGGTTTGGAGCCAATGTGAGTCTTGTAGATGTCCTTATGAGTGGTTTTACCTCAAGGTTGTAACCTCTTTTCCTTTTAGATAATAAAGGTCCCGTTCCATAACTATTTGTTTTTTGAAATTTAAATTATTTACACTCAAATTTTATGTTCCAACTTTTCTACAATGTAATTATCTTTCTTTAAGAAAGTATGTGAATGTTAACCAAATTTCAAAAATAAAAATAAATTTTTGGAAGTTTTTTTTTTTCTTTTCAAATTTTGGTTTTGTTTCTAAAATAAGGTAAGATGTAGATATCCAAGAAAAATATATGGTAAAATGGTAATTGTAGGCTTAAATTTCAAAAACAAAATGTTTATCAAACCGAGCCAAAATTATTAGTTTTAAGTAAAAAATCGATTTTTTTTAATGGGGATTTTTATGAATAGCAAAATATATAGAAAAATACTTAGGTAAGGGTCAGTAAGTATTTTGAAAATACTTACCCATCCTTACAACCATAAATTTTTACTTTTGCATGTTTCTCTCCATCAATCAAAGTCTTTTTTTTATAGTAAAAATGTATTGTTGCCAGAGTGGATAAATATTTCCACTCATCTAAGTATTACTCATATATATATATATATGTGTCTTAATTTATGCAACATGTTATTAAGAGCAATAGCTTAGCGGCATCAGTGTATACCTAATGACCTTGGGGTTTTGGTTTCGAGTCTCCCCACTCCCAATTATTATAATCTTAAAAAAAAAAAACATGTTATTGTTCTTTAATCCAAAAAGTAGAAGGAATTTTTTAAAAAAGAAAAATTGGTTTTTATATGCCAGCATGATAGCCTAAATTTTTCTCAAGAAAAAATTAGGTCCTAGTTAGGCAACCTCCACTTTTTGCTGCCCAGGACATATATACAATTCTACTTTCCTACTCTCCTTTGCATTTGTTTTATAATTTTTCTCTTCTTTTTTAATCCTTCTTCTTCCCAATTTTATGACATTTTATTTAGTTTAATTTTTTTCTTTTAAAAAGTCAGACCCTCATTCTTTTTGCTTAAATCTTAAATTTCAAATCTCAAGTCTTTCCAACAAATTTTACTTTTACTTTTACTTTATTCTCCCATAATTCTTATGGTAAATAAAACTTTCTTCGATAAAAGAAAATAAAACTTAAATTTAAAATTGATGTTCTGCCCAAAAAGATATAGAGGCTTTTTTACAACTTATTCTTAGAACACATCTAAGATTATTATGAAATAAGACTTTGGTGTTGATGCAATAACACTTTTTAGAACCCTAGAGACAAAAATCATCTAATTGGTGAAAGAGGATATTAGGGTGTATAAGATGATGAGTTCAATCCATGGTTGCCACCTACCTAAAAATTAATTTCCTACAAATTTTTTTGGCATCCAAATGTTGTAGAGTCAGGTAGTATGTCCCGTGACATTAGTCGAGGTGCACAAAAGTTGATCGGACAGTACAGATATCAACAAAAAAAAAAAAAAAAAAAAAGACAAACCATTTTGATCAACCTAAAGACAGCATGATCCATTGACTTCACTAGCGTGAAGAAAATGTATGTTTATTAAGGATTACTTGATGTTAACAATATTTGGTTAGTTCGTGTGTGGGTCACTTTATCTCTAATTAAGACCACTTAATTTATATCTTATATGGTTTAGGGGTTGAGTGTGATTGTTTCTGTTCTTGAGGTGAAATCTAAATCTTAACCTAAACCAATTTAAGCAGTATAATCTCTTTTCTTGTCTACTTAAAATTGGAGGCATACATCGGTTAAAGAATACTTAACAATCTAATCAATATAAGATACAAACTAAGAATCATTTTGATTTTTGAGAGATACAAACTAAGAATCATTTTGATTTTTGAGAGCAAATGCCCATATATATAATATTATTTTTAGTTCAGGTTGAATTACGTTAGGTTAAATCTAACAAAAAAAAAAAAAAAAAATTGACCAATTCAAAAACTAATCTAACTCGTGGTTTTGAAAGAGATGGATTTGCGAAGCTCCGATCACTGAGTGAGAAAAACCTGGTTAAGAGATTTGTGTCGAATGTGTAGCTTTTCATGTTTTGAATGAAATTTCTCATTTTAAAATTTCAATAAGGTTCCATTTGGCTATTTTTATTTAGAAAAATTTAATCCCGTTTGACAACCATTTAATTATTTATTTATTATTTTTGAAATGTGTTATTGCATCAACACCAAGTCTTATTGCATAATCTTAACAATTATCACTACTATAGTACATTTTTTTTATTTGAATATCTACCTATAACAACACAAAACCTATAACAACTATCATACCATATATTGTTTCTTACTTGAATATCTATTTGTAGAAACCAAACTAAAATTTGAAAACAAAAAAGTAGCTTCCAAAAATTTATTTTGATTTTTAAAAGTTAGTTAGTATTCACCTATTTTCTTAGAAAGAAGGATATAGTATAAGGATGATACACATGGTAGAAAATTTGAGTAAGAATATGCTTAAATTTCAAAATCAAAAACAAAAAAATCAAATAGTTATCATAATTTTTTTTAAAGAAGATAAGTTTTTTAAACAGTAAACTAAAAAAAACTCCAAAAATTTTAATTTTTGAAAGATAACAAGTTCTTTAAAAAGTAAACTAAAAAAAAGCACAAAAACTAAAATCGAGGCCATGAGTAAAAGTGTATTTGATATTGGGAAAATATGAACCAAATAAAATTACACGGATCTAAAAAAAATATATTTCTTACAAATCTATGGTATTTTTTTTTTTTTTGAAACCAGAAAATCATAGATTTGTTCCACTACCCAAAGTAAATACGTCTGTCCCTAGACAAATTTATTGTACATATTTAGGGTGCACAAAATATTTTCCTATATTTCCCTCTATAATAAAAGAATAGAATCTATGAGGTATCTAGATAGAAATGCCACATTTACCTGCAGCATGAAGAGAATCCTAATCCTGATGTGAGTTTCTATGTTCAATGACAGAATGAAACAAATGAATAGAACAAAAATAAGAAACTTTATTGATAAAGATGCACAATTTAAAAAAACGCTTTTAATTAGTACTCAACCATCAATCATCATAGAGTGGTACAATAGTCGATCATCATAGAGTGGTACAATAGTCGAGGGGGATCACTTCCCTGCAAAAAGTCCTAAAGACTTGCATGCAGGGAAGTATTCCCCATAGTCAAGAGAGTCTGGCCTTAAGTAATAAGTAATTAAGAGGTGATAGTCATCTACATAGAAATTAATTTTCAACGAATTTTTCTTAGACATCTAAATGTTGGAAATTTTTTCTAGACATCTAAATGTTGTAGGGTCAAATTATGTCTCGAACAAGCAGGGATATCAAAAAATTACAAAAATAAACAAATGTCAGTAGTTTTTTTAAAGTCAGGCGCTTCACTCCACTATACCTAAGGTAACCACACTTGTCCCTAGGCCACACATCGAGAGACATCGAAAGAATGGAGATACGAGAGGTGTCTACAAATTAATGTCATAGATGAGTTTCAAACCTAGAACCTTGAGGGGAGCACACCTTCACAGCCCAAGCCTTCAACCACACCCTTGGGACCAAACAAACGATCAGTACTCATAACAAACGATACAAGATCCAGCCAACCAAAGCAAACTTAGTTAAAACTATTTTAAGCCAACCAAGCATCCAGCAAATAAAAGATCAGTGTTCATCTCAATAAACGTCAATAGAATATAGGAAAAACAAAAGAATTCAAAACAAGAAAGCAACACTACTGATACTTTTGTCTTAGAAATCCTTATATTTGATTGTGAAATGGGAAAATTCAATCTAACGAGGACATACATTTTTCAGCATTACGGAAGGTGTCGGGAGAAGCTTCCTTCGTGTTTTCGACGAAACATAACATCAAATCCTGCAAACGCTCCAGAGATAACAGCCAAAACCTGTATTATGAATACCATGGTAAGCTGCCTAAGAAGTATTTGGGTAAGCAGGAAAACCTGAACCTGCAAAACTCGCAGCCTATGTAAGAAAAAGATAAAACAATAAATTCGATACGCTTTAAGTTCTATTTTTTCCTGTTAAGATGAGACCATGGATAGGGGACAATAACACATTCAATTAAACTTACAAGCCTAACTTTTGCTTTGAATCTATCTAGTAATGGGGATCTTTTATAAAAAAAAATACTAGTTTGGAAAAGTCAATCAGAAGTCAAGATAACAAATTTATGGAAATACCAGTTGGGATGAGTAAATTCTAAGGGAAAGAAATATTATAGATACCAAAGTAAGTTTTAAACATTATATCATAGGTTAACCTGTTTAAGAAAGTGGTAACCATCAACAAACATGAAGACTGGTTCAACATGGTTTGGGAAGGGATTTTATTTACTTATTTTTGAACAAGTAAATTGTCGCCTCCATCCGACTAGTTCCAGGTTCGAGTGCAATTTTAGCCTCTCTCTTAATTGTGAAAGTGATGCACAGAGAGTTTTTAAAAACAAAAGGGCAGGAAACTAAAATTGGTTTGTATGACACCTTTCCTCAAGACTTGTGTAGGTTAAGCACTACATACACACATCCTACTTATGATATCAGGTTTATTTTTATCCTTTAAGTCTCATAAACATGGGGAAATGCACTTATGACTAGGGTGAACTGAGTTTTTCTACCAAGCAACTATGAAAAGCCAAAAAGAACAATGATCAATTTAACAATGGGATGAAATTAGTAGAATTTTCCTAGAGGGTAACTCACTAATGACTATTGTCTATCCTATTAATTTTCTTTTCTAGGGCGAAGAAGACGATGTTAACAAAACTGGAATTCACATTCAATAACACGTGACAGGGAACCTGTCCTCCACCTGCACAGTGGAAATGGGCAGTGAGCTACTTCTTTTAGAAAATGGGCTGTTTTATAAAGGGTAAAGTATTCTACTATGGCTCCTAAATTGAACCAATAGAAGAACAGAAGCAAACCAGTAATGTTTCTTTCAGGCAAGCAACAGCATCCATCCATCATGTTCTCTAGTACTGATTAGAAGGATCAAAATCGTCTTCGTTTTGTTCAAGGCCATTGCTTCCCCCATCATCCTTGGCATCCTCATAACCACTCCCATTGTCTGTCTTTTCCTTGTCCCTGTTCCACTGTTCAATCTTAGCCCTCCTTTCAGCACTACTCTCCCTAACTGGATCTCTATTCCTCCTCCCTACAGGGCTCCTACTCCGTCCCCCTCTATGCCTAGGGCTACGGCTTCTAGGCCTCCGGCTTCTATCATCGTACCGAGGCTCCATGTCCCCATCTCTTCTACTAGGTCCACGTCCACGACCACCATGTGAACGGTCATCATATCCATGTTGCCTATGGGGGCTATGACTTCGGCTTCTGCTACGCCTGCGCTTGCTCCTCCCAAATAAGCGCCTTCTCAACTCTCTAATAGCAGATGGAAAGTTGCAACAAAGAGCATATGGATAGTTAGTTAACTGATTCCGCATCAGGGAAACAAAGAAATAATGATGATGATACTACCTGCTAATCTTCTTCAAATGCATGAAGTTGCAATAGCCACCACGGTTGCATACATTTTCCTCATATTGCCTACAAGTAGCTTCTCGGAAATCCGTCACAGGAGAGAAGTCAACAATGATGGGCCGCCCTGTTCCAAATTCGAAAAACATGACCAAGTAACTACATATCCAATGCATTTTATCCACAAAACCACTATATCAACAACAACAACAAGATAGAGAATGAGGAAAACTGGAATATGACAAGCCACTAACTATGTGCATATCTGCAGTCAAAATTTTATTGCCAATGAGAATACAATAATAGAAAACCACATGCATATTCTGAAAATTAAAGTTAGTTGATCCAAGTTTCTATAGTTTACGTGTACATTTGGAAAAGCCCATCAAACCTCCAAAGACATAAACCAAATTTGCAAGGTCGTTATTGACTTCCAAATTTTTTTTCGATAGGAAACAATAACTTTCATTCATAAATGATAAGAAAACAGTCTTATCGAAACAATTCCAATAAGTGACGACAAGAAGGAAAGGTCATAGTTACAAAAAGGGGAGCCTAAGACTCTTAAAATATCCCTGTGTGATATGTAGACTCGGTAATTGAGCTCATAAACATATGATATGACCACATTGTCAGCATTGTATCTATCAGCCACCGAAGTTTATGGAGTTTTAGAACCTATTATTTCCTCACCTAAAAGTTAAACTAGTGATAATCAAGGAAATATGATAAAACGATACCTAAGTATGCAAAGTACAACAGATAAATCCTTGATTTGGACCAGGAATCCAAAATAAATTTCATTAAAACGACAATAAAATTACTTAAAAAGTACAAATTTCATTCATCTTAAGTACTCATATAGCATCCAAAACATAGATTCCTCCCTAAAAGAAAACCCACAAAAAGGAAAGAAAAAAAAAAAACCTGCATAAAAACGCCCATTAAGATTCTGAAGCGCATTAGCAGCTTGTTCTTCTTCTCTAAACTGAACATAAACATTGCCCACCTATCCAAAGATTCAAACCCAAATTCAGTAACAAAAAGCCCCAAAACATCCATCAAATTCAAAAGGGTCAACAAAAAAACACCCACCATATGGTCAGCCAAATTATCACAAATATTCAAGCTTTCAAGATCCCCATACTTGCTCAGCTCCTCAAACAGATCTTCATAAAAGTCCTGCATCAATCCAAAAGGGGAAAAGAAAACACAGTTTCAGATCCAAAATCAACAAAACCAAACGCAAATCAAGGAAGAAGAAGCACAGACCTCGAAGTGGTCTTGAACCTTGTTGGGATCGAGCGACTGGCCCTGCGGGTCGACGCCGGGGGTGATCATGTCGGGGCGCTGGTACATGTTGGAGAGGAGGAGCGTGGGGCTGATGCTGGGCTTGGTGTGGAGCCTGGAGCAGCGATCGCCATGCCTGCAGGCTCCGATCTTGAAGTAGAAGGGACAGTTTACCCTATCTTTCTCGGTTCCGAAAATTGAAGCCAAGTGTTCCGCCATTGTTGTTTGTTCGAGATCGCCAAGTTTCTTCTGGTGATGATGATTTGGTTTTATCGATTAGGGTTTGTAAATAAGTGAATTTATTTGTTTATTTCTATTAAATTAATTGAATTAATATATCAGCAGGTTTGCCCGAGTGGTTAAGGGGGAAGACTTAAGATCTTCTGCACTCAAGTGCGCGTGGGTTCGAACCCCACAGCCTGCAATTATTTTTATATTAGTTTTACTTTCATCTTGATTCGTCATCAAACAACATCTTATTAAAAGAAGTTGCCCTTTACACTCAGTCATAACATGAGGAGTTGTATGTATAAGAGATTTATCTATTAGGAAGTCATTTAAACGATAAGTAAAATTGTCTGAGTGGATAAGAAGAAGATTTAAGCAATTAAATTTATATAATATTTGTTAAACATACATATGTGCAAGAGATCTCTACTATTTCCCTTACTCATGTTTCTTATAACTTATAGTTTGTAAACAATATAAATAAAAGTTATATTTGATTTGTAAACAACCAATTCAATAAGAATTATTTCCTTTTTCCCTCTACATTCTCTTATCTCATTTTTGTTGATCACTTATTCACCCTTCACACTTTGCTCTTGGTATTAGTTTTATACAATACCTAAATAGTTTTTAGTAATTATTGGATTTTTTTTTTTTTTTTTTTTTTTTTGAGAAGCAATAATTATTGGAGGAGAACTTTACAAATACCGATCCCAAATGATTTTTATTTTAATATAAATTGGGGGAGAAAATTACAAATACCAATTTCAAGGTTCAAACATGTGACATTGATTTTGAATTGGTTTACAACCAAATAATAAAACTATTAGGTCACTGGCTCATTTGGTTTCAAATGGTTTTACAAGTCCTTAAACTACCTAACAAAACTATGATAAATTTGAAATTATTATTAATGGAATTTGGTTTTTAGTAATTATTGGAAATTTACCATATATTACTTATATGGCTAATACCATTTTGGTCCATAAGTATTAATTGTCAATTCTACCTTAGTCCTTAAAATTTGAATTATTTTTATCCTTCAACATATAATTTTAGTTTTTATAATTAAAAATAAAAATGTAATATATATTTTATCTCTTATCATAACTTTGAAATTGATATTAATTAAAATTGATTCGATAATGTTAATAATTTTAATTATATGAATACATTTCTCAAATTTATAGAGATATATGATAATATTTTTTAAAGAAAAATAAACAATTTCTTTTAGGGATTTTTAAAAATCGAGTGATTAAAATGAAACAAATTTTAAAGGTTATGGACTAAAATAGAATAAACCTTGAAATTCAATATGATAAATTATATATATATATTTTTTAAAAAAATTAACAACTGAAATAGAACAAGTTTTAAAATTTATAGACTAAAATGGAATAAACCTCGAAGTTCAAGAACTAAAATTGAACTTTTAAAAGTTGAATGATCAAAATGAAATAAATCTCAAAATTCACAAACGAAAATAGTATTTTTTTTTTTTTAATTATTTATTTAACTGCAATTTGAAATGTATACCTCTACAATCATAACGATAAATGTATTAATGATATATTTTCGATACTTATCCGTGTTTGCACATTTAAAGAGCATTTATTCACATATGTTCCACAAAGTGTTGGACACTTGTTTCATCATGTGAATTGTTCGTATCATATAATGATGAATAAAATATTGAGCGATTAAATGATCTAGAAGGCACAACAATCAACTGATTTGTAACGTCAACATTTGAACTAGGATTTAGAGTTTGTTGCCCTTCTCTATTTTAATATCTTTTATCATCCTCACGTTCTAACTACGTTATCTAGTTTCTTAACTGCTTTTAAAAGTAAAGACAATCCTCTCACACCAATACGAGTTGTTTCAATATGTTACGATATTCTTAAATTATATGATTCCAAAAAATTATTTCAAAAAGTCACCAAACCTAGAGTTACTCCAAGTTAAGCATGTTTAAATGTAAAGTTTCTAAGATTGAGACACTTAAAAATAATGTACATTATTGAGTAAATGTCAACTTTCTCCTTGATTTATTATCAAACCACATTTTATTAAGAGAAGTTTCACCTCACACTCATACTCAACATGAGAAGTAGAACGTGTATATGTAGAGAGTTTGACTAGTACAAGGAATTATTATCAATTAGCAGGTTTGCACGAGTGGTTAAGGGGGAAGACTTAAGATCTTCTGTACATAAGTGCGCGTGGGTTCGAACCCTACAGCTTGCAACAATTTTAATTAGTTTTCGTCGGTAACCAGCTATTTTTGAGCATCCTTATTTGACTAGTATGAGGTCTTTTGAATAATTAGCAAAATTGCCTGAGTGGTTAAGGAGGAAAACTATTAAATTGGTTCAGATTTTTGTCATAATATTAGACATATTAATTTTTATTTAGAGAAAATCAAAAGTTATTGGTTCATCCGTTTCTATTTGTAAAAATCAATAACCCAACAACTTTTGATTTAATTACTTTCATTTTACTTTTATATATTAGATTTACTTTTTATAGATAAATGACTAATTATTGTTGTTTAATTTAATTATGAATGTTGAGATTTTTTTAAGAAAAATGAGGTTGGAAGTGAACCAGTAAAAACACAAAGAAAATGAATCTTGTCTTGCGTTTACATTGGTTGATTCATCCTTTTATCAAATCAATTTGATCCAATCGATTCACAATTTAACCTAAAAAATGAGAAGAGTCAAGACAATGTGTTTTATTTTTATTGGATATTAGATCGATTTTACTTTTTATAAAAGTGATTAGATCTATTTGATTCTCAATTAAGTCTACAATAGAAGAAATTCAAACCAATATCACCTCTGGAACCAAAATGGTTCCTATTTTAAAGTTCAAAGAAGCTTAACCACAAAATATCCACAAAAATGAAGAAATAAAAAAAAAAAAAAAAAAAAACTTGGCCAGAAGGTAGGAAAAGAAACTTTGGTCGATTGTCAATTATTATATTATAGCTCATTATGTAACCATTCGTTTCTTTTTCATAAAAATGTTTGTTTATAAAGTTGCAATTGAGGGAAACGCGTAGAATAAGGATTTAAAAGGCCATTCATTCATTAAAAATGATAGCTATGCAAACTCAAACTAAATATGACATGTCTCATGTCTTCCTAGAAAAAAAGTTCTCAAAACAACACTATTGTTCAACCTCTCAGAACAAAACTTTTCTGAAATTATTTAAGTGAAAAAGGGATGATCTCTCAAATCCACAAACAACACCACAACCATTCTCACAATCTCGCCCCGCGTCATCTAGTAGGGTTCAACGGGCTTGCGGAAGTTCACTCCAGCATAGACTGCAGCGGCACCGAGCTCCTCTTCGATACGCAACAGCTGGTTGTATTTGGCAAGACGTTCTGATCTGCATGGAGCTCCAGTTTTGATTTGGCCCTGAGAGAGTAGTAGACAGTTTTGAATCAATGAATGGAAAAGTCCCAAGTAAAGGTCTGGATGGGTAACAATCCGACATCCAAATATTGTAGGGTCAAGCAGTATGTCCCAACAATCACGGATATAAAAAAAAAAAAAAAGGGTAAGGATCTGAGTTTTATGATATAGGAAGATTGAAAAATACCGTGGCCAAACCAACAGAGAGATCAGCAATGAAAGTGTCCTCCGTCTCTCCACTGCAACCAAGCAAAGCTCCATTTTATTAGTTATATTATTCGAAACTTAGAACATAAAACATGATTTTGAAAAAGGTTGAATTTCCGAACCTTCGGTGGCTAGCCATCACTCCCCAACCAGCACGTTTCGACATTTTCACGGCCTCAATACTCTCAGTGACGGATCCAATTTGGTTAACCTTGAGAAGAAGAGCATTGCAAGTCTTTTCCTTGATTGCCTTCTCCACCCTCTATTATGGGAATGGAAAAGCAGATAAAAGAGAATTTCATAAACGGGTTAGAATAAAGAATATGCAATAGTTTTATGATTCCCTGCACCAAAAAGAGGTCATTCTATACCTTGGGGTTGGTAACCAAAAGGTCATCTCCCACAATTTGAACTTTTTCTCCAATTTCAGTGGTCATCTTAGCATAGTGCTCCCAGTCATCTTGGTCAAATGGGTCTTCAATAGACACAATAGGATATTCAGAGGCAAATGACTTGTAGAGATCTTTCAAAGCATCTCCTGAGATCTTTTGTGAGCCATTGTTGTTCTGCACCAATACAAAGACAAGAAAGGAATGTTGGACAAAATAAGACATACATACGACCAGAAAACAGCAAACAGAGCACAGCATTGTTCAACAACTATGGTGGTTTTGATTTAACATTCTAGCCTTATGAGAAAGATAAGATATATATGAGAAAGATTAGACATATACATCAACAAGTCTACATGTCGATGATTGTCGTTGCCACACTGGGCCGCCCTCTCAGCTAAATATGAAAAAGATATCCTACATGATCTAACTTACTGGTGCTTATGTTGTTATCTGTAACAGCTTTAGAAAGTATAAGAAAATATACAGCTACAAGGTTAATATAGGAAAACCTACCTCCTCTTTGAAGTTCAAATCATAGGTCTTGTCTGCTCCATAAAATTCAGATGCAGCAACATCCATTCCAATAACAACCTGCCAGAATAGAACAGCCCTGTGAATCTCCCGTCAATGGATAACCCTGCTAGAACGGTGAACGTGGAAAAAACAAACCTGGCTAGTGTAACCAGCTTTGGCAATGGCAGTTTTCAGCAATTCAAGACCTTCCTTGTTCTCCTGGTGAACATAACAAGCAAAGATATAAAAAGAGAAATAGAAGGTAACGAAAATCCATGGAGCAAAATATATTAAATGAAGGAAGCACCTGAATGTTAGGAGCGAATCCACCTTCATCACCAACATTGGTTGCATCCTGTCCATACTTCTTCTTGATAACAGACTGCAATTTTGCACATAAAGCTTACACAACCGGTATTAAACTATAAAATAGTAGCAATGCATGACCTATTTTGAATATATATGACATAAAAGTGTCATAAGTTATACAACGTGAATTGTGTAGATTACTACAATAAGCTACTGTCTCGAGTTGAATTTGAATTCCGAAACTAGAATCAGATCCAAACGTTTTCCAACAACGTTTGTTTTGGCCGAAGCATTAATTTGATGCTCACGAGGAAAAAATTGGCAACAGCTTCAAAAAGTAATTTGGGGATCAAAACTATAACAAACCTTCAAATGGTGGTAAACTTCCACTCCCATCTTCATGGCCTCTTTGAATGAAGAAGCTCCAACTGGTAGAATCATGAACTCCTGTAGACACAATATGTAAGAAAAACACTATGGATATATCAACAAATAAATATATGGTAAATAGGTATATATGCAAGAAAGCATACCTGCATTGCAAGCTTGTTTCCTGCATGTGATCCTCCATTGATGACATTGAATGCTGGAACGGGAAGAACAAGGCTCTTGTTACCAGCAAGGTTGGCAATGTGCTGCATTATAAAGAAACCATACATGAATATAAATGAGAACTTCAAAAAAAATGTACACATCACAAAATTACTACTCATTGACGTTCAAATAAAATACCTGGTAAAGAGGAATTTTCTTCACGCTAGCACCAGCTTTGCAAACAGCAAGAGACACGGCAAGGATGGCATTGGCTCCAAGCTGAAAATTGAAAGTTACATCATTTAAAAAGAACAATAACGAGTAACATGTAGTGAGTATTAGCAATATTGACAAAAGCCAGCCAATACCTTTTGCTTGCACCATCCCCACTCGTTGACGGTTCCATCGAGTTGTTGAACCATGAAGTTGTCAATCTGGGTCTGCTCAGCCGGGTCCTGAAAAGAGAAATTCGGGGAAACCACAGTTAAGTAAGGCAATAAATACAATGCTAATGAACAATTTTTTAACATAATTGGCTTGAAAATGGTAACAAGATCACAATGATATTGCATTATAGGGAGAAAAAAAACCCACAAGAATGTTAATCAACGAACCTTTCCGACCAATGCAGGGCCGATAATTGCATTGACATTCTCAACAGCCTACATACACAATTACACAAACAAGTAAAGTGAGGCAAAGATCTACAGATCCAAATCTAAAAAACAAGTCATTCAATAACGAAATATAATCAGATCATCACCTTGGAAACACCTTTGCCAAGATAATCAGCTCCTCCATCTCTCAACTCAAGTGCCTCATAAATACCTTTCAGAGAATCAAAAATGAAAAGATTAGGTAAAATACCCAGAATCCAAATCTATCAAAAAGATCGAAAAAAAAAACTTTTATACAAAAAACAAAACATCATAAACCCTAACCAGAACAAAAACCCAATTAGAAATCAACAATCGGGGAACAATAACATACCAGTAGATGCACCGCTGGGAACAGCGGCTCTGGCCAAGGTTCCATCAGACAACACAATATCAACCTAAAATAATCACAAAAACACAAAATCTTCAACAATCCAACACCGAGTTCAAATTCAAAAATAGAAATGGTATATTATCTGATTAAGACAAAAACTATGAATCTCGTCACAATTAACCAGAAAATCAACATGCTCAGAAAGTAACAGCACTAAAGCGATCTAAATCTAAGAACCCACCAAACGATTTGAACGATACCAATCGAAAATCTGGAAATCTTAAAATGAAGATAAGATTCAACAATGAAGAATATAGATCGGCGATGGAAAAGTAGAGAGATTTGAACCTCGACGGTGGGATTTCCACGGCTGTCGAAGATCTGCCTGGCCTTGACGGATTGGATTGTTGCCATTGGCGATAAGATTAAGGTTTCGAAAGCTCGATGTGGAGAAAAATGTGGTTGAATGCGATCCTGAGGAAGAACAGAGCTCTCGTATTTAGTAGTGCCTTCGGTTAATTTCAGCCGTTCGATTCGAATTAGGTTTTCTAGATGCTGTTAATGCGCCAGCTCCGTTGATTAAGCCCACGGAAATATTTTATTCCTTTTTAAATTAATTAATTATTTTGTTTTGATTTCATTTCAATTTGATTTGGGTTTAGTTTATAGGGGAATTTGCATGTATATTACTATAAGATAAAAAAATTGAGTAAATAACAATTTTTTGAAAATATTTGTAAATCTATCAAAATCAGATTGATAGACTCCATCAATAGTGTCT
>JBBMEF010000025.1:8297784-8324808 GCA_037832685.1 Sicyos baderoa
TTTTTTTTTGTCACCTTCTCCACCGTTAAAAGGGGTTTGTGTTTTTTTTTTTTTTTTTTTTTTTTTTTGACTATTTTCCACCCTTCAACATAAGGTTGTTGGTGGATTTATTTATTTATTTTAATCATTTTTTTTTTATTTGTTAAGTTAAAAGTTACTGTAATTTTTTAAAAAAAAAGTTAAAAAGTTATTGTATGTTGTTTATTATATTCTATTTTTACTAAATGGATGTGTACAAAGTTTTATTTGTTTTTTAAGAAGTATTATCTAATTATAAATACAAAATATTTATCTTTTATGATTTAAATATATTTTTTTTTATTTGAAATGAGGCTTACGCCTCATTACGCCTCGCCTCTTCAAAAAAAAAACGCCTCGAGGCCGCCTCACGCCTTTTAAAACATTGTCTTCATCTAAATTTCTATTCATTTATTAGACATCACATTAGGTGACCTTAGTTTTTTGTTTTCTTTTTGTTTTAGCATAAGAACTTTAAATTTATAATCTTTTAATTATCAATATATATTTATGTATGTTGAATTGTTACTCGTATTGACATGCAACCCTAGTTTACGCCAATTGATAGTAGAATTCAACATCATTTTATATGACCTTAGTTTTTTTTTTTTTTTTTTTTTTTTTTTTTTTTTTTTTTTTTAATTCAACAATAGATGGTGGAGAAATTCAAGTTTATAATCTCCGAATTTGGAACACGTTTATGCATGTTGAGTTTGTTACTCATATTGACATACAACCTTAGTTTACACCTACTGATATTAGAATTCAATATTTTAAGAATAAAATTGATTTTTTTTTTTTTTTTTTGAGATTACAACAATTGAAGGTGGAGAGATACTCGAACCCAAAACCTCTAAATCATTAGAGACTTTTTCTCATTTGAGTTTTAATCTTTTACTCAAGATTATAATTTTTTTAATTTAATCAATCAATTTAATTATATTTAGATTTTTAGGGGAATATATATATTTTTGGGGAATTTGCATGTATATTACAATAAGGCAAAAAAATTGCATAATTAGGAAAATAATAAAAATATTTACAAATATAACAAAATTAGATTTTTAGACTCCATCAACAGTGTTTGATAGACTCCATCAATAGGGTCTGATAGACTCATCAATAGTGTGTCGGATAGAATCCATCAATAGTGTCTGATAGACTCCATCAATAGTGTCTGATAGACTCCATCAATAGTGTCTGATAGAGTCTATCAATAGCATCTAAAAAAAAATTGCTATATTTACAATATTTTAAAAAATGTGGGGTAGAAAATTTGCTATAGAGTGCAAATTCCTTATATTTTTTGGTAAAAGATACTACTTTCATTTAGAAAAGGAATGGAAGCATACCAAAGTAAAGTGTTGCAAGAACAACCTTTGATGGAGAAAATTGAAAATTTAAGCTGGTTTTGATAATCATTTTTATTTTTGAAATTTAAGTCTTTAATTTGTTATCAAATATTGAGTAATGCAATATTTTTATTGTTTGATTGTATACCAATTTAATACTAGTGTCACAAATTCATCTCCGATATTTAATCTTGTTCCCCTCCTATGTATTAAAAAAAATTCAATCTAAAAATTTTAGAGATTATATACAATGAAACTATCAAACCAGCCAATTTCAAAACAAATTACTTGTCACTTTCAATTGAATTTATTAGTAAAGAATTCTTTGAATTGCAAATGAGCCTTGAGAAAAAGGAATAATGTAGGTTGAATCCTCCTCTTCCATGGCGGCAACGAAGGGGAAGCTACTGTACAAAGTATACAGAGCGTTGAGCTACGGGGTCTCGCCATTGCTGTACCTTCATCTCCGATGGCGAGTTCTTCGCGGCCTCGATCATCCCCTCCGGTGGCCGGAGCGCCTTGGCCGCCCCTCCCACGCTCGCCCTCCCGGTCCACTTCTATGGTTCCATGCCGTCTCTCTAGGTTCGATTTCCTGATTCTGTTCTAAACCGTAATGTATTATTCAGTAAATCGGTGATGTTCTTGTTTGGATCTTGTGCAGGAGAAGGTTTGGCTACGATTCCTATAATCGAGCAATGTATTCGGAGTAGGCCGGATTTCACCATTTTGATGACAACAACCACATATTCTGCCTTGTAAGATTCTCTGTTAGTGCTTCGAGTTCAATAAGGCCCCATTTAATTTTTGGTTTTTGAAATTTAAGTGTATTCTTACCCATATTTCCTACCATGTGTTCCACCTTTCCTACAATGCGTTTCACCGTTCCTACAATATATTCATCTTTCAAAAACAAAAACAAGCTTTTGGAATCTTTTTTTTTTTTTTTTCAAATTTTGGTTTAACTTCTACGAATATAGGTGAGATGTAAATATCCAAATAAGAAAAATTATATGCTAAGGTAGTTTTCTTTTTTCTAGGAAACAAAACTTCATTGATAAATGAATAGGTGAGATGGAAACGGTTATAAGTTACACAAAGTTCCTCCCTTGAGAGATAAGCATCGAAAGCGAGTAATCACAATTAGGAGTAACCCTACGATTCCAAAATAATGCAAGATTAATAGTCATTGTAGGCGTAAATAAAACCAAATGGTTATCAAACGGGACCTTAGAAATCCGGCCTGATTTTGTTGTTTTTTTTAGTGTAAGAAACAATTTCGGCCTGATTTTGTTGTTGTTGTTGTTGTTGTTGTGGAATTGCAAGCTTAGCTGATTTTGTTTGGTGATATTTTCTTCTTGTGCAGTCAGGTAGTGAAGAATTGTCTTCCTTCTGGTGTCATATATCAGGTTTTCATTTCTTTCCTTGACTGAAAATTGTATTGGACTATAAATGTATTCAATGTCTGCAATTCTGGTTTCGCTATGTGAATGAAGTATAATCGTTTCTTGCAATTGCGTGATAGCGCTTGTTTATTTTGGAATTCATTTGTTTGGTGAAGAACTAGAGGATGTAGGGTCAAAAGGTTTGTAGTGGAAGAGCTAAGCATTGAACTCTATATAACACCAAATTTATGCTATGTTTCCATTTGCTGTTGATTGTTTTTAAGAAGTTAGATTTATTAATGCGCGAAAATATTTCTGCAATTTCGTGCTCTATGCCATAACTTCTTGTTTTCAATCATTTTTTCTACTTGTTTATGGCTCAGTGCATGACTTGCTTGAAACTTTACTCAATTGAAATATTATGGCCTGTTTAACAACCATTTGGTTTTTTATTTTTAGTTTTTGAAATTTAAGCTTAGTTTTACTTGAATTTCTCACCACGTGTTCCATCTTTCCTTAAGAAATTATGTCAATGCTAACCAAATTTCAAAAATCAAAACTTTTTTTTAAAAAAAAAACAAAGGTAAGATGTAGATATCCAAGTAAGAAAAAACTTATGGTGAAGTAGGTGTTGTAGACTTAAATTTAAAATACCAAAAACTAAAAACAAAATGATAATGGGGCCTATATTATTTTCTTCTCCTCTCTCTCAGATAGGGTGTATACTTTTCCTTTCTTAAGATAAACCCTTAAAAATATATATATATATATATATATATTGGGGTTTTGATATGTCTTAGGCAATCTAGTTTTACTTCCATGGTATTCACATTTTTTTTGTTGTACAAATCAGTTTGCCCCACTTGATACAGCTGCTGCCATAGACACTTTCATTGCATATTGGAAGCCTAAAGCTATTATGATAATGGAGAGTGAACTTTGGCCTAATCTTATCTTGGGTGCTTCACAACGTGGTGTAAGTTGTTTCATCTCATTGAAATGTGATTATCTTGATAATGCCGCCATGCTATTAGAGTATACATTCGATTAGCATTGATTCTCATCACGGAGTCAAATTATGTTATCAGTGTTTGAGATTTCTATGTCGTCCTTACTCTCTGCAGATTACTATGGCATTGTTAAATGCTCGGATGTCAGCTAGATCCTTTAAGAGTTGGTCAATTCCAGTGTTTATTCCGTTGATTTCTTTTATGCTGTCTAAGTTTTCATTAATTCTCCCATTGGTATGAACCCTCCAATTCTTCCTTATTATAACTGGCTTTTTTTCCCTTTTCTTCTCTTCCAGTATCATTTATCGTGTTTTGCGTTATAGAGCAACCTACAGGCAATCCAGTTCCAGCTACTGCAGGCTTCGCCATCAATCATTAGTTTTGCTGGTGATCTGAAATTTGGTATGCACAATGAACATTCTTCTTATGCGGTGCAACAATAATTATGCTTTAAGAAATGAATGCACAGTTGTTTGTCAGATCTTCTATTATCTGACAAGAATGAGATTGGTGTAATCATTTTTTTTATAAACATCAAACCACACGTTTTTCATTATTACTTTTACCGAACTTTATAAGTGTGCTTTTATTATTTGAAGTTTGAACTATTGACTAAGGTTGGATTTTGGATTCGTTCTTTCTATTCAGCGGTTGAAGATGTTGGAATGTCAGAGGTAGAGATAAAAAAGGTTGAAGATTTAAGAGGAAAATTGGCTCGAAGACAAGTTTGGATGGCTTCGTCCATACATAGAGGCGAAGAAGAAGGTTATTTCTTTTATATTATATACTTTCTTCCAGAAATTAATGCATGCACAAATATTTCTATTGTAGATGCTTAGTTTTGATATTGGGGATTTCTTATGATCTTCTTGTTGAAGTCTGCCAAACTGTGCTGCTATCTTTTATCTCCCCTTGGTGCATTCACTGAGAAATGCCTCCACAGTTTACACTTTTATGTCTGTTGCATATTTGACATTTGTTGACATTATGCAATCCCTTTTGAGTTAATACTTCTGGATGCTGAGCTCCTTCAGGATGATGAGTGCATAATTAAATAGTTGATAGCTGTATCTTGGAGATTCAATTACTTGCATCATGAAAAAGCGCATTTTGTAACAGAACATCTAAATTTATGCTCTGTAATTAAATTAATATTGGTTGAGTTTATCATTTTGCAGTTATACTTCAAGTTCACAAAATGCTTATAGAAGCACATCCAAATCTAGTCACTGTTATTGTACCTCGGCATCCACAGCATGGAAAAGAGATTGCTCTAGTAGGTTTCTTATACTTTCATTGATGTCTCGATACGACAGCTCCCGTTACTAGGTCTTGTCAGTCTCATGACTCTCACGTCTCACCTATTACTTTGACCATTAAATATTATCTGCAGTGTTTTCATTCAGATTTTCTGAGATGTTTATTCCCTCGAACAATTTTTCAAGTTAATTATGTTGTGAGTCGTGAAATATACATGATGTGGGGAAAAAACTTCAACGAACTCTCTGATCGACAAATATGATTCAAGTAAAGAGTTTGATTTAAGAACATCTATATATGTCCAGCCAATGTATGGGACTGGATCTTTGCTTGTTAATTTCTTTCATTAGTATGATATCTGACGTATGTGGTTCTATTCTGACAATTAGCTTCATGTTTGATATATTTTTTTTGTGTTGCCATTTTAATTAGCATAGATGATGCAGAAAGAAGGGCAGAATGTAGCTTTGAGGTCTCGAGGTGAAAATATTACATCGGGAACGAATGTATATATTGTAGACACGTTAGGTATGCAATATCTATATCATTCAGTGTTTCTTTCAACTCTTTCCTCTCTGGAAGTAACTTGAGATAGTTTTTTTTGTTGTTGTTAATAACTGGGAATCAAAGTTTCGCCCCACTATGTACCCAAGATATCCGTGTGCGTTCCAAGGCTTAGACTCGGTAAACACTAAGAGATTTTACAATTAAACTCACTTGTTAGTTTTCAACCCAGGATTTCCAAGGGAGCATACCTTGGAGATTTCAAGCCTCTACCAGACGGCCCTTTGGGGATAGTTCTTGAGATAGAATAGCTAACCATAATGAATGAGACACTCAACTTTAAAAAAAAAAAAAATAAATAAATAATGTTTTGGTAAGAAAGATCTTTTCTGTCTAAAGTAGTAATGTAAAAAAGGTAGTCAAGGTAATTGATGAAATTAAATGTTTGAATGGTAAACATGAAGACAGATGGCTTTTAAAACTCCTTACAATTTTGGTCTCCAAAGGGTGGCGTGGTGGTTGAAAGCTTGGGCTTTGAAGGTGTGCTCCCCCTCAAGGTCCCAGGTTCGAGACTCACCTGTAACATTAAGACACCTCACATGTTTTCATTCCTTCGATGTCTTCCAGTCCCTGACCTAGGGACGGGCGTGATTACCCCAATTTCAAAAAAAGAAACTCCTTACAATTTCTACAGAATGCTTGTAACTTGTAAGTATAACTGTGTGTTTCAGAGTAACTTTGACATCAATGACATGTAGCAGTCAAATCTTAAACCTAATTTTGTGGGCCAAGGGACCAAGGATTAAACATTCTTTCTTGATCTTGTATTGTTACTTGGAAGCTAGGGCGAGATGTTTTGGTTACATCTGGATAAATGAATCTTCTAAATGCGATTTCCACGTGCAATTTAGGTGAATTAAGATACTTGTATCGGATAACTCCCATTGCTGTTGTTGGAGGATCTTTCTTGCCTGGTCTTGCTGGTCACAACATATCAGAAGCTGCTGCAGCTGGTTGTGCAGTTTTGACTGGTGAGTATTTGCTGCCCTACTCTTTTTTTATATTTACTCATCATCCTTAATACTTCTGTTCTCAGGGACTTGTTCTTTTTCCTCTGTCAGGTCCATATATTGGCCATTTCTCAAGCATGGTGGTTAAAATGCAGCAGTTTAATCCCATGTCAGTTTTGCAGGTGAACAGAAAATATTTTCCACTTTATATTTCCCTTTTGTTTCTCTGAAATGTAATGCTCTTGCTTGGATTCACTTCTCAGCCAGTCATTCCGTTTTCGAAGTCATGCGAATATTTTAAGTTTGGTTCTCAAGCCTTGAGAACATCTCTTAAGTATTAACTGTTGGGATTTTAACTTTAAGATCTTGATGAGGCTGTCATATCTTGCATCGGTAGAATCATGCCGGTTTGATTTTGGATCATAGTTCTTCTTGTTTGATGGGTTCATAAGGATATTAATTGTTGATGATTGCGCGTATAAGAGGATAAAGGTGATAGTCTTCACATGGTAGAGTTTTGATAGGATGTTATTAGGAATAGTTTAGTGGTATTTTAGTAAATACCCAAAGGAGTTTGTTAGACATTTAGTTATAAATAGAGGGAAATGTGTAGGAAAGGGGAACAAGAGGATCTTCCAAGATATTAAATATTGATACACCGTTTAACCTTTTTTTATAGCATTGTTAATACGGTTGTAACGTGGATCAAACGCTTTCCATGTTTTAAAGATTACTCTTTTTCTACTCTCTTTTTTAACTGGAAAAGTATATCGTAACTTTTGTAACTGTCCTACCAGACTCCATTTCATTCTTAATGAAATTTTTCTTCATCCAAAAAATGTTTTAAGCCATTTTGGTATTGGGTCTTGAGTGATCTCAAGAATAAGAGGGTTTAAGTACCTTAAACTTGGTTTATCTTGTAATTTCATTATTTTGATATCGTAATAGAGAACGGTTCTTATCAAGTTTTAGTTCTGGAAAGATTACTAGACTGGTCAAGATTATTTCTATCAGCCGATAAGTTTTGTACCATGTATGAGTGTTTATGCACACCTCAAATTTTAGGCATACCTTTGAAAGGATGATGAGTTTCAAAATTGTTGCTCTCATTGGAAGCAGAAATGGTATAAGTTTATTAGTGAATCATGTGACTTTTTTTTCTTTTTTGAGTTCAACAACCGTGTGGGCAGATATGAACCCATGACCGGGTCGTAGTCCACAGTTTATGCCAGTTGAGCTATGCTCTTATGGGTTGAACCTCATGACTATGGGAGATGAAATTGGGATCTCTCTTGTTTTCTTCAGCTGTAAGCCCATCAAATAGTAGTTAAACTTTAACAATACTCTTAAGCCACTACATTCACAAAGCTGTTTGGAAAGATAAAATATCTGAAGGAAGAAAGTCTGGAAAGTATCAACCATCAAGATAAACTTCAAAGAAGAAACCATAGCATTGTGGTACCCTTTGTGAAGTTGCTGTGGAGACTGAATATCACAGATTCATGTGTTCACCTTGCCACATCTTTCTGAAGGAAGAAAGTCTGGAAAGTATCAACCATCAAGATAAACTTCAAAGAAGAAACCATAGCATTGTGGTACCCTTTGTGAAGTTGCTGTGGAGACTGAATATCACAGATTCATGTGTTCACCTTGCCACATCTTTCTCAATAGGTGGACCAAGCCCTGGAACATATCAAGTCAACTCTTCTTCTACCACCCATTTAAGAACAAGGATAGATCTCTTGGTCCCACAATATTTGGTTGTTTAAGAAACGTGTAGGAAATTAATTTCTAGATAGATAGCAGCATAAACGGAATGTATTAACATTTTAGTTTCTTAAGATTCTCTTAACCACTAGGCCAACCATTTATGGTTGGAAGATATTATTTTTTTTTCTTTCTTTAATACTGACTGAACTCTCTTCCTTTATGATTTCTGGCTGGCCTTTATGATCAATTTTCATTCGTGTTCGATTGATTCAGGTTCGCGGAAAACTGGAGCTTGAAGAGGCTCTCAGAAACCTCCTTAAAGATGAAAAAGCTTTGGAGGCTCACAGAACAGCCGCAAAAAATGCGCAGCAGGCTTTGGCGAGTGGCATCATTATGGGTGTTTGGAATTCACTAAACTCCAATGTTCTAAGAAGTGCTTTTGGGTAGAGATGAAGAATTGAGAAATTCAATGGCTCAAATCTTTAGTATTCTCTTATTTATTACCTGTGTCTACTATTTAGGCGGAATACATCACCCATTGCCCATTGTTACTAAGAAACTGAAAGAAACCTCGGAAACAGAGTAAATGGGGGAAAGCGAGAAAGAAACAGAGGTAGAAATAGAAACCAAGGATAGCAAATTCAGGTGATTCTTTTTTTATCCCCTAGGTGAAAATTCATTGAACATTTTTATTGTTTTGTGTCACTATCTTGAAATCACTTTTAACATCAAACTGAACTAGCAAGTTTAAATTGGCAGTTTGGCTCTGATGACCACAAAAAATAAATGGTTGGTCTATGTCAGGCACCCATAGATAGGATATTTTCAAAAAGAGAATTGACACAAAGCAACCTGTAAAGTTGAAGAATAATATTTATTGTTTTTTTTTAGTTCAACAGATTTGAGCATTTGATTAATCATGCTACTGGAGGTATGCTCGCAATAATGTTTATTGCTATATTAGCGTGGTGATTTTGTAACATAATTGCTGAGTTGTGGATTAAACTATCTGTCTTTGTGATGGTATTGATTGACATTTTTTAATAATTTTTTCATCAAATTACACCCTCAAATTAGATTATTATTATTATTATTGCAATTAGTTTTTTTTTTTTGAAACAAGGTAACCCCGCCCCGTCCCTAGCCAGGTATTGGAGACATCGAAGGAGTAGTTTCACAAGTGAGTTTCGAACCTGTGACCTTAAGGGGGAGCATACCCTCAAAGCTCAAGTCTTCAACCACTTAGCTTCCTTGGAGGACTATTATTGCAATTAGTTGTGTAGTGGAAAAAAATGAATCTTAAACCACTTAGTGTTGATGAGAATTTTAGAGAATTAAGAGGAAAGAGTTTAATATATGAAAGTCACTTATTTAGAATTTAATTTTCTACGAAATTTTTTTATATCTAAATTTGTAGAGTCTTGTACGCTTTACTGGAACAATAGTTGAAGTGCGTTAGTCAATGAATAAAAAAATGGAAAATGTGAATCTTTGCTATAAATTTAAATAAGTGTTGTTGTAGTTTTCATAGGATTTTTTTTTTTCTGTTTATTTTTTCTCGAAGATTTAAGATGTGTGAATATTTGTGAAAGCAATATTCTGATGCGTATTCAATAAATTATTAATATATGTTTTAAGTACAAAATTGATTAATAGTTAATATTTGGAAGCAATAATGTTAATATTAATATAATGACCAAAATTCTATTATATGGTTTAATTATATTTTAGTAGTTAAAATATATGATTTATTTTTTATTTTTTAGTTCGTACTACAGATATATTCTAATTTTAAATTTACAATTTTTTTTATTTATATATAACAATTTTTTTTTACTGTCATGTCATATTTAAGTTTTTATTTTAAGTTCAATTTCTAACTTTAAATTGACTAGGTTTTTATTTATAATAAACTATAAATAAATTTTAAAGTTAGCTTTAAATTTATTATAGATATTAGTTTACATGGACTAAGAAGTTTGAAAGTACATGACTAATATGAAAGAAATTTGAATCAAATTAATACTTTAACCAATAAAGATCTAACACCAAAAAATAACTAGACAAGTAAATAATGATTATTCAATTGATGAATATTAAGTAATTGAATACATAAGTAAATTATGAAGTTTTAAAAAAAAATTGTTCTTAAAAAATAAATAAAAATTAATTAAATAAATTAGATATCAATGAAAATAAAAGATTTTTGTATAAATTATACACAAATTTTTATTATAAAATTTATCCATATAAATAAAATATAAAAACAAAAGTCCATATACCAAACTTCCACCAAAATTCAGTTTAGATTAAAGTGAGCTTTAAATTTATTTATTAATTTTTTTTTTTTTAGAACTTTTAAATTTTATTATAATATTCAAAATAATTCAATCCCAATCCTTTTCCGAAATGAAGGAAAATATATTTTTATACCAAATTTAGAGAAAATATATATTGGGATTCCTTTAGTGGAATTTAATTATTAATCTAATCGCGCTCGCTGATTTGTTTTTGTGCGCCATTTTGACGCCATAATCATTTATAGCTTTCGTGCCGCCCAAGTTTTCACTGCCTCCGTACAATTTTACAACACGTCAATTTCTCACCGGCAATAAAACTCCATATTCTCGCGATAATTATAGATTATTGGATTACTAAAACATTAAAAATAAAAAATAAATAAAATAAAAGAAGAGTTTTGAATAACCACTCTTTTAAATTCTCTTTAATCACTGGTTAAATTTTAGGAGAATTTGCATATATATTACAATAATGCAAAAAATTTCATAAATAGTAACTTTTTGAAAATATTTATAAATATAGCAAAATCAGATTTATAGAATTCATTAATAGTGTCGGTAAACTTTATCAATAGCGTCTGATAGACTTCATCAATAACGTCTGATAGACTCCATTTTGATAGAGTCTATCAGGAAAAAGTTGCTATATTTGCAATATTTTTAGAAAGTTGCTATAATTTTAATGTAGAGTAGAAAATTTGCTATACATGGCAAATTCCCTAAGTTTTATATTAAACTTATGAATTAATCTTTAATATTATGTCTTATTTAGTTTGCGGGTTAGAATCCAAATTCCCCAAAATTTAATTATGATAATCAAATTTCTCCAAATTTAAAATATTATTTGGTTTGCCGTGTTAAAATTCGAGAATGAAATCCTAATAAAATATTATAAATAATATTAATTAATAATTAATAATTTTTATTTTTATTTTTATTTTTTTAATTCAAAACTTTTAATTATTTATTTGTTCATTGTTATTATTTCAATATTACTGTTACTATTAATTTATATTATAATTAATATGAATGTTATTGTGGTTAGTATTAACTAAACAATTATATGTTTAAAAAAAAACCTATATTAATTCAATATGTTTATAATGAGGTATGATCGTGGATGGAATCCTTTTATACTAATGGTTTGATTTCTTTTTAAACAAATTTGTTTTCTTTCGGATTTGCTCTAATAATTTTCATATCTCAGACAAAATATTTGATTCATAATGGACCAAAACAAAACTTTGGAAATTATATATTATTTTTAACACATGATTTTGTTTTAAATATATATACATAGATAATAAAACGGCGAACAAAAATATGAAATGATTATTTAACAAAGTTAATTTTGCCTTCGGTTCCTTAATAATATTATTGTTTTTACTTTCAAAACTATGCTAAAAACAATTCTCTTATTACTCTTTTTTTTATTATTTTGAACCTTAAATTTCTCCATGTGCTTTCTAGATAATGCTATATATATAGCATTGTGAATAATAATAACTATTATAACTTATAATAAAATAAAAATTTGTATCGACTTTCTTTTTCGCTGGCTATTTTGTTTTCAAATTACTTCCTCCTAATGCGTCCCAAATTAACCTAACTTATAAATAGTAGAGAGATGAATGATAAAATATACAAAAACAAAAATTTTAAATAGCACATTACTAGTCACATATTCGAATTTCCTCTCTTCCAATATTGTTGTAAAAAAAAAAAATAAAAAAAAAAAATAAAAAATAATAATAATAGTAGAATATTACCCTGGAATAAACCATTCCAATTATTTTCAACCAAAATAAATATATATTTTTTGATTAAATAAATAATTTTGTTGATGTGTGTGCATATATAAATGTTTCTTTTTTTTTTTTAAGATATTATAAATATTTATTTTTATAATAAGTTGGGAGAGGGAATACTTCTGACTTGGAAGCCCACAGTATAATATTTGTATCTTCCTAAATTTATGGAAGAAAGAAAAAATGTAATTTCGTATTTAATAATATTTTAGGGACTTCAAAGAAAAATGAAAAAGGGAAATCTGTGGGCGTATCTTATTTATTATATAAAAGTAGATAAAGTTTAGAGTGCCAGAAGGCCATACTTTACCATGGGCTACAACTTTTAGAAGCATATTTTTTTTAGAAGCATATTTTTATTCGAATTCAATTTAATGATCGATATTTAACTCTCGTATCTTATTCGAAAATATTAATACGAATTTGTCATTTCATTCTCTAATTTGAGCTAACATAAAATAAAAGATGAAGTGTTATAAATTAAGAAACTTCTTAAGTGATGATCGTGAAATACCTTTCAAACCAACAATCTATACATAAAGAACTAATAGCTTTTAACATAATAAGCAATAGTAACTAGAATACTTTATCGGTTAACTTGAAGAAGTTTGAGAATTAACCCTAATATTATAGTAACTATTGAAAAGCAAGAATTCGTCAAAGTAGTTACAAACCAAAAGTTTTAAAATGGTAGAAGAACAAAAACTCTTTCAAAGATAACTCTCAAATAAAATTTTATTTATCAACGAACTTCAATTTAATCACGAAAGAATTCACATTCATTGAACAATGCTCTTATATTCACAATATTATAAAATTGAGGAGAAGAATATAAAAGATTTGAAAGTACACATCTTGCTAGCAATTAAAAAGAACCTAAAATATTAAGGTTGAGTTTGATAATTATTTTGTTTTTTGTTTTTTGGTTTTTGAAATTTTAAGTCTATCCCTACTCAAAATTTCTACAATGTATTCTACATTTCCTACGATATATCCACATTTCCTTAAGAAAGCATGTGAATGATAATTAACCGACTTTAAAAACAGAAACAAGTTTTTGGAAGCCGTATTTTTTTTCTTTCTAAATTTTGGTTTGGTTTCTACAAATATAGGTTAGATTAGATGTCTAAGTAAAAAAAAACATATAGCAATGTAGTTGTTGTAGGCTTAAATTTCAAAAACCGAATACAAAAAATCAAAAACAAAAAAAATCAAATAATTATCAAAGAGAGCTAAATTTTTGTGAAACCATTCCATTTTTTAACCATATTTTTGAATAAACTATTCAAAAAAACAAATCATCTTTCTTTTTATCATTTTCTTTTATTCAACAACAATTTATTTGAACACTTGTAATTTATATTTCATGTAAGTCCACCTATACTTAACACCAAACTTGTCTCTATCAAAAATAAAAATCCTATTGAAATGAATTTAGCTCAAAATAAAAACTACAAGTTGATTTCCCATCTCACATATTATAAAAAGCAATGTTTTAATCACACGTTATTGTAATATATTAGTAATCGCAAAGTTGATAGTTCAATTTCCCATTTTTGGAGTTTTTGAGGGAATGAACCAAATTGATAAAATATTTACAATACTAGGTAAATTTGAAATTTTTTAGAAACATAGTCAAATATACGGTATAAAGTAATACTTTTTAGGAAAATTTGCATGCACGTATGTTACAATAAGGCAAATTTTTTGAGTAAATAGCAAATATTTGAAAATATTTGCAAATATAGCAAAATCAGATTGATAGACTTCATCAATAGTGTCTGATAGACTCGATCAATAGACTCTATCAATAGTGTCTGATAGATTCCATCAATAGTGTCTGATAGACTCCATCAATAGTGTTTGATAGAGTCTATAAAAAAAGTTGCTATATTTGCAATATTTTTAAAAAGTTGCTATAATTATAATGCATAGTAGGAAATTTGATATACATCGCAAATTCCCTACTTTTTATACCGAATAACTAATACATAATACAGTATGATGAGTATTATTTAATTTGTATATTTGACCGTGGATGCTAAATTTTTCAAATTTATTTAGATATGTAATTATTTTGTAAAATTGGACTATCTAGTATAATTTTCAATTTTTTTTTCTAACTTCTGTTTTGAAAGTTTATGCCTAACTTGAATATAACTAAAAGGGTGTGAACATTATATTTTGTATCAAAAGTCTAGTGATTGGAATTCATACCCATGTTTTTGTCGAACTAAGACCGTCGGATTGATTGACCAAGTTGATCTTTATGATCTCTAGAATTCAATCTATGGTTTGGGGTCAATGCCAGTCTTGGAAGGGTGTCCCCATTTGAAGTTTGTAATTTTGTTTACGAGATGTTTGGATGAGATTTTATACGTGGAAATAGTTTGAGAAGTTATTTTGAATATTTAAAAAATTGAGATTTTTAATAATAATTTGTTTGAAAGAAGATTTTTATGGAAGAATTGCACCAAAAAATTCTTTGAATATTTTCTTTTTAAGAAATTAGAGACAATTGTTTGTTTGGATGTGAACTTAAAATGTCGAGTTATTTTGAGTAATTAAAAATGAATGATTAAAAATAAAGAGTTATTTTGAGTAATTATAAATTAGAAATTATTTTGAATAGTTTTGATAATTCGTTTGAAATTTAAAATTTTGAAGAGTAGTTAATAATGCTCAATATAAAATCCTCTTAAAATCGATAAATAAACACCCTTTAGAAGTTGTTTGGATGAGGATTTATAGGAGTGATTAGATTGAGAAATTATTTTGAGTGATTAAAAATTGTGATGTGTGTAATAGCTTGTTCGGATTTTTCAATTTTTTTTTTTTTTTTTTTTTTTTTTTTTTTTTTTATGAAGGAGTTAGAGACGATAATTCGTTTGAATGAAAATTTTAGTGGAGGAGTTATAAGTTGAGTGGTTTAACAATAAAAGATTAATTGTTTGATTTGAAATGAGTAGATAAAAATAAATGGTTAAAAATGAGTGATTGTATTAGATGATTATAATAATAATTCTATCGGACAAAAGCGATTGTAAAAGCTCGTTGAAAACCGCATAACAAACACCCCTTAATAGTTTAATAATGAAATTATGAAGCTTAAAAAAAGCCAAAAAGTAATTGTGTTTATTATGAGTACGAAAAAGTGAAATGAACAAATATTTGAGAAAAGAATAAAATAAAAATTTATCGCGAGAGATTGGAAACAGAGGAATTATAAGGGCGGATCATAGAACCAGGTTTTCTCTTCAATCCGCTCGCAGTGCCGGAGATATAGAAATTCTCTCAACACGAACGAATATTCCACCATTTCCTGTTCAATTCTTGATTTAATTCCATCATTTCATCTTCGATTTCATTCCCTCTTTTCTTTAAGTTCTTCCAAATCGTTTCCAATCACACCCATCATCGAAGATGCATTCCAATCACTTGCTGCTCGAGGAGCCTATTCGCATGGCCTCCATCCTCGAGCCATCCAAATCTGTAAGTTTCTTGAATCCCCTTAGATCTATGAACCAGTTTTACTCGATTCTGAATCCTACCCATGTTTCGTTGTTCATCGTTTTGTTTAATTTTTGGGGTTTAAGGGACGATTGCTTTGTTTTGAATATTGGGTTGACGATTTGTGTACTGATGTTTGTTTTTCAGAGCTTTTTTCCGGCTATGACGAAGATCGTTGGGACACTTGGTCCTAGGTCTCGATCCGTCGAGATGATTTCGGGTTGTTTGAAGGCTGGAATGTCGGGTATGGTTGTTGTTCTTATCTGGGTGCTCGGTATTTTTAATGGGTTTTTGTTTGTTGCTAAGAGATTTTGATTTATTGGTTATAGTTGCTCGTTTTGACTTTTCGTGGGGTGATGCTGAATATCATCAAGAGACTCTGGAGAATTTGAAGGCGGCTGTGAAGAACACTAAGAAGCTTTGCGCTGTATGTTATTGTTGAAGTTGTAGTTGTTGTTGTTGGAGTTCTTTATATATGTAGTGTCGACTTCGCTTCGTATTTTTTGTTTTTGTTTTTTGATATCCGTGACTGTCTGGGCTAGCTTTCGTGCACCCCGACTAATGTCACGGGACATACCGCATGACCTTACAACATTTGGATGCCAAGGAAACCCGTAGGAAATGTTGCATGTTTTTTGTTGTTGTTGTTGAAGTGCTTTGTATATGCTTTTTTTTTATCAGTACACAACACTTATCCAAAGAAGTAATCCTACAATATGGTGTTTTTTTGGATACGAACCGAAACGATTTTCATTGGTAGATCCTATCGAAACAAGTTACAAAAAACACCTCGGCTGTGAAATAAGCATAGAGAGGCTATAAGCACGAAAATGATGCAAACGATGAACCCAAGAAAGAGCTAAATATACTATAGAGTTCGTAAAATTAGCAATAGATAGAGTTTTATCTTTGAAGGCCCTGCAATTCCGTTCCAGCCATAAATTCTAGAAGGAAAACGATATGAGTGTTTTTGTGTATGTCTGAGACTCTGAGCCATTATTCGTGTCGACATTCGTGCAGATGGAAGCGTATGAAGTTTTTTACTGGGTTGCCATGTTAAATTTTCTGCCCTGTTACTGGAATTGGGAGTATATTTTTCCTTTGACATTGTTTTAATTGCTTACTTCTCTGCTATGGTGATGCTTTATTTTGAAAATGAGGTAGTTGTGCAGCTAGATCTAAGAATATTTTCTACTGATGAAATGTTATTTCTGCCTTTTTTTTTTATTTAGTGCTGAGTGCTATATGTGCCAAGTGTTACATTCATGTGTAATAAAGGAAAACAACTAATGGGATTCCTTCTGCTCTTCTCAGGTTATGCTGGATACTGTGGGCCCTGAGTTGCAAGTAATTAATAAAACTGAGAAGGACATTTCACTTCAGGAAGACGCCATAGTTGTCCTTACGCCCAATCAAGAGGTTGAGGCAACTTCGGAGCTTTTGCCTATTAACTTTCCTGGACTTTCGAAGGTATAGAACTTCATTACTTCGCGATCGATGACTGTCCCCTTGGCGAAGTAATGATGAGTTTGATTTTTCTTAATTACGCGCTTATCTTTCTAATGGCAATGATTGCTTCTAGCATGTAATTGAGCAAGTTTTATCAAGTGATCTTTATTCTTTATCAGAAAGTAATTCATTGCTTTGTCTTTTGTAGGCTGTGAAGATAGGAGACACCATTTTTGTGGGTCAATACCTTTTCACTGGAAGTGAATCGACTTCTGTATGGATGGAGGTGAGAAATATTTTTTAGTACATGTGACCAATTTTTTCATTGTTTAGCTGGTTCATGGTTGCACATTAGAACTATGGTTCTTCCAGATGGTGGCTGCACATCGTTTGTGTGCGATTGAATATTCACTTTTTGTCGGATGATTTATAATCATGAGAATATAATTTACTTTCATATATTTATAATAATGTTATTGCAGATGAATATCATGCCGAAGATATGAATTTGTACTTGACTGTGTTTTTGCTGGTAACTTAATCAGGTATCTGAAGTCAAAGGCGATGATGTTGTTTGTGTAATAAAGAACTCTGCCACACTGTCTGGAGCACTGTTCACATTGCATGGCTGTCAAATTCATATTAATCTTCCCACACTTTCGGATAAGGATAAGGAGGTGGGGCGAGTTTTCTGATTTACAGATTGTCATTTTCCTTGAGGACTTTATTGATTTCTATTCATTGGTACTTAACATAGTGTATTGCACTGTTAAAATCAGGTTATATCTAGTTGGGGAGTTCAAAACAAAATTGATTTCCTCTCTTTGTCATATACTCGACATGCTGAAGATGTTCGACACGTATATTTCTGTACACTGCGCTCTCTCTCACCTCTCCTTTTAGATTCTTCAAGTCAAAATAAATGGCTTTTATGTTGTTATACAGGCTCGTGAATATCTTTCTAAGTTGGGTGACCTTAGCCAAACCCAAATCTTTGCCAAGATCGAAACCGTTGAGGTTAGTCATATTTACTTTTCTTTCTCTTTTGTATTCTATTTTAATGCTGATTTAGACATTTGCATATTTTTGTGATCCTATTTTTTGTAGGGATTAACCCATTTTGATGAGATTCTTCAAGAAGCAGATGGTATTATTCTATCCCGTGGGAATTTGGGTATAGATCTCCCACCCGAGAAGGTTAGTTTCCTAGTATAAACTCAAATATAGTCTTGTCTATCGCAGCTTCAAGTTAATTTCCACCAGTTATTTATGTATATATTTACTTGATCCTATTTGGGTATTGATCCCCACCCGAGAAGGTTAGCTTCCAAATGTTGTAGGATCAAGCGGTATGTCCCATGATATTAGTCGAGGTGCGCGAAAGCTGGCCCAGACAATCACATATATATAGAAAAAAAAAATTCTTCTCCACCTCGATATTTGGTTGAATGTGTCGAGAATTGGAACTCTCTTATCTGAGGGATAGCTGGGCAATGGTGCTGTTTTGATAGCTCTGTTGGAAAATTATATTCTTTTGTTTACGTTTGATTTTTCACTGGGTCTTAATTTAACTCATCTTATAAAAAATTAGTGCGTGAACCTTGATGATGGGACGAGAAATGATGCCATTGCCATATTTAGTTCCGCGGTTGTTTTTAGAAACTCTGAAGTCACTTGGTTGAGTGTAATGCAACAGTCCACTCATAAATCCTTTTTCATTTATTGATGGTCTTGGTCTAAATATAGTTTTCATCTCACTGTGATGATAAGGTCTTAAGGCTCAAGGTAGGCTTCATTCTTATCACTTCTCCTTATATTGCAGGTGTTTTTATTTCAAAAAGCTGCCCTTTACAAGTGTAACATGGCTGGAAAGCCTGCTGTAGTTACTCGTGTTGTGGACAGTATGACCAACAATTTAAGACCTACTCGTGCAGAAGCTACTGATGTTGCAAATGCTGTCCTTGATGGTAAGCGTGCAATAATAACGAGAAAGTATACTTGTAGGTGCAACGGATATGTAGTGGAGCGAAGCTACGATCCCGGTTATCATAAAAAAAGAATGAGAAAGTATACTGTGTTAATGATAAAGATAGGTGAAATGTAGCCTTTTTCCTGAAGTCTGATGCTTAACAGCCGTAGTTATTGATGTACTCTTTGAAATGTGGTTCTCAATTACTTCTTCTCTCTCCCTCTTTTTTCTACTGTTTCATTTTCTTAAATCAAGGGGATATTAATTTAAATACTGATAAATATGATTAATAGCCTATTTACGGTACGCCCATTTTATTTATTAAATCAAACTGTTTTAAAGTTTTTCTAATCTTGTGATTTTTATTTTTTGGAATATTTGTTGACATCAATGCTTTCATTAAAGTTCCATGACATTGATATTTAATCCTTTGATCATTTTACGATTCCCAACATTAGTTAAAACTATTTTCATGGATACAGGAAGTGATGCTATTCTTCTGGGTGCTGAGACTTTGCGTGGACAGTATCCGGTTGAGACGATTTCAACTGTTGGTAGGATTTGTGCTGAGGTAAATACCCTCTGTCCATTTATATTTATATGTGGTTAGCATGTTATGAGGAACTTAATGTGTGAACTCAAGCTTTTAAGCTCCTCAAAATATAAGATCTTTTCCAACTATTCCCCTTTCATTAGCGTGACAAATGGAGAGTTGTCTTGCAACTCCTTTTGTCTTGTAAGCTCTTGCAGGGTTACCTTGTGATTTTATTTGACTATTGCAGGATTCCTTTTTCTTCTGAAGTGTGTATATTTTTTACCCCTGAGTGTTCTTGTTTCCAAAACAAAAATGCAGTCTGAAAAGGTGTTCAATCAAGATTTGTATTTCAAGAAGACTGTCAAATTTGTTGGTGAACCTATGTCACACTTGGAATCCATTGCTTCCTCAGCGGTACTGGCTCCTTATTCTGGTTACTATATATATATATATATGTTAATATAATATTTTCGATTGACTCTAGCAATTATGTTTTTCAAATTGTTATAGTTCTACTTCGACCGTGGTTTTCACATGCGGTTTGATCTGTTTTCAGGTTAGGGCTGCCATTAAGGTGAAGGCTTCAGTTATTATTTGTTTCACTTCATCTGGAAGAGCTGCAAGGTATTAGGATTCTAGAATCCAGTTTCGATCTTCAAACAAGTTGAAGTTCTTTTAAATTTCATAGAGTTCTACTAAACTTTCTGTACGATTGTGCAGATTAATTGCTAAATATAGGCCCACAATGCCAGTTATATCGGTTGTCATTCCTAGGCTGAAGACAAACCAGTTAAGGTGGAGCTTTACTGGTGCATTTGAGGTATTTCTTATTTCATTTTGGGCAATTTCCTATATTGTTTTTTTCTCATTAAGTGCTTCATACTCTAATATTTCAAATTTTCAACAAATCAATTTCTTTTTTTGCTCCTGGGGTCCCTAAATTGAAAAGGGAGACCTTTTATGCATTTTGCCTGGATTCTAGCTAGCTACAAGTTAGTGAATGTGCAATGCTGTCTTGCTACTGAGCTTTCTTTTTCTTGTGCTTTAAAAAAAAAAAAATTTAGATTGCTAAATTGGACTTAGTAGATATGATTTTGAACTTGTTGACTGTGCATAAGATTGTTGTACGCTGTTTCAATTTCATCAGCAAAGTTTGTATATGAGTGTGATTATATAATTCTCTTTTTTAGAGGTGAGTATTATGTTCAATATGAAGCTAGGTTTTCTTAAGGATCAAACTAAATACTGATTCTGCTGTTAGATTAATTATCATCCTCAGTGTTTTAAAAAGCGCAAGGCTCACCAAGGCTCAATAACCCTCTGGAGCCTGAGGCGCAAGGCGCACCAACATGCGCTTTTTTACTTAAGACGCATTATATAAAAGAAACAAAAAATTTATATATTTGTGTGTATATACGATAAAAAACATTTTTCATGGACATAAATGAAGTTTTAACCAAGGATAATATATACATACACAATATTCAAATATCAACCTTCATGTGCTTTGAATGACCTAATACGAGAATCTAAAGCACAAAAAGTGCAAAGGAAATAAAAAATCCCATGAGACTTTACGTAAGGCGTAATAAGGCGCGCGCCTTATTGGGCAAGGCGAGGCGCTAGAGGTGGGACTTGAGCCTAGGCGCTAGAGGTGGGACTTGAGCCTAGGCGTGCCTTTTAAAACACTGATCATCCTGTATATGAACTTTGTACAATTCGTCTCATAACTTTTTTCATAGCCACTTTTTTAATTTTATTTTTTATTTCACTTATATTAAGAGTTTTTATCTTTGACAATGTGTTATTTGGTCTTGATCTACTTCAGGCTAGGCAGTCATTGATAGTGAGAGGCCTCTTCCCCATGCTTGCTGATCCACGACATCCTGTGAGTTTCATTTCTCATTTTGCTTTATATGTTTTTATTTTATTACAATAACATTTGGTATGGGAGGTTTCAAATCTTTAACCTCTTAGTTACCGGATCGTACATAATGACACTAGAGCACTAGAGCTAGAGCTTTGCTCCTTTTGATATTATGCTTTATATAGTTGATGGAGAGTGAATCATGCTTTTGTTTTATAACAAAATCCGCTGGCTCATTAGTGATTCTTTTATGATAACTTCCAAATTATTCACAAAGGTTTGTTTGTTGGTCATCAATCTCTATGTCAGTTTTGTTTTCTTTTGATAAAATGAATATCTAGCATATTGTCCACCTATTTGAGAATTAATTTTTTACGAATATTTTTTACAACTACATTCAATGTTTATTTAAATTGATCCTGACCCTTGCGGATTTAAAAATTGGATGGTTTTTAAGACCTTTTGTTTTGTTCTCTTAATTTTGTCATGTAGTTTTTATTGATTGCCTTGGCTTAAGTTACTACCCACCACAAAACGGGTTATGGACAATGGAACAAGTCCCCAAGAGCTTTGAGGGTATGCTCTCCTTAAGGTTTCAGGTTTGAGACTCGCTTGTGACAAATGGAATAAAACCACCCGAAAAGGTTTGGAATTATCAAGCAAAGGCTCTAGTCGTTGAGAATATAAATGAGCAACTGCATTTATCATGGACTTGCATAATAAATAATCATATAGACAGACATGCACATGGGAGTTTGAAAATTATGCATCGAATGTCAAAAAGGACAAAAGTCATTATACTCCTCAGATTTGTCAAATGATTCCTTTTCAAAATCTGAATAGTATTTTATGTATTATGTTCACATGGTTTCTGATTGTACTTGTTCTTGGTGGTGGATTTGTAGGCGGAGTCTACGAGTGCGACAAATGAATCAGTTCTAAAGGTAGCTCTTGATCATGGCAAAGCATCCGGAGTAATCAAGCCGCATGATCGAGTTGTTGTTTGCCAGAAGGTTGGGGATGCATCTGTGGTCAAGATTATTGAGCTTGAAGATTGAAATGAATAAATAGCCTTTTCAGATATTTTTGTTGTTTGTTGGTGTTGTCACCACCACCACCATGTGTTATAATGATATTATAACATAACATGGGTTTTGAGATTTGAGTAGATCTGATAAGTGAGGAACTGTAAAATGACTCATGAAGAAGCATAATTGACTTTCCCAAGTTTAGAAGCCATGGTTGTTCATGGCAAAGTTTTAATTAATTTTAGTTATGGTTTCATTTAGTTCCATCTCTGTTTGCTTTAGAGAGCTGTTATTTTGAAATAAAATGATGAACAAAGGTGTTTCAACATCTGCAAAGTGGCCTTTGTTTTGCTGGACTAAGATGATCGAATCCTCCGATTTCAAATATTGTTGTTGTGCTTTTGAACCGGGCCATTGGACTCGAAGTGGTCTGGAGCATTATTCCAGTGTCGATAATGGAACCCTTTCAACCATTATAAAGTAACTCAATTGGTCAAAGATGGTCTGCCTTAGGGTGGGTGCATAAGATGATGAGTTCAATTTGGGTGACCATCTACCTAGGAATTAATTTTCTACGAATTTCTTTGGCATTCAAATATTATAAAGTCAAATGGTATATCTCGTTACATTAGTTGAGGTGTGCGAAAGCTGGCTCGAACAAACAAAAATAGAACTCCATTCCGAGAGTATATATTGGAGCCCATTTTCAGACTGCTATAAGTAAAGAAAAGTGATGAAGATTCCCATTTTACCTTAATATAACTACCAGGCCTGTAATCTCTCCACTAGTTCATTTCTGACCAGGTTGTTCATCTTTTTCTGACCACCACCTTTTGATCGAAATAGAAATGATGAAGATGATTTGTGAGTTTTGAATTTAAAATCTCTTAATAAAAAACATATTTTAAAGATCCCAAATTTCTATCAAGCAAGGTAGTTTGCATTGAAATGCAATAAAATAGAGATTATGAGTATATAATTAATGATGATAATTATTTTCATTGGTATGAGGTAAAACAAACGAAGGTAATATGAACATATCGGGAGGGGGTTATTGTTCTTATTGAGTTTTTCTTTGATTATTAGGTAGTATGTGATAGACAGTGTCGTGCCACTTTGGGTTAACAAAAACAATTTTAGATTGGATTTCAATTTTTTTTTTTTTTACTAAATACCCATTTGAGTATAATACGTTTTTATATTATATTAGATAGTATGAGTATTTATTTCACAACCAACTAGATCTTATATAAATATTTGTTAATATCAGATGACATCGTGCTATTTGTTAATATCGAATATTGGATAACTGAATATCAACCGTTACATATTAAAAGGGAGTGAACAACAAAGTAATGTAGTCCCACATTGGTTAGATAAGAGGTGATCATGAATTTATAAGGAAGTACATCCATTTTTATTGGTGTGAGATATTTTAGGTGAAAAAAAAAAACAAAGTCACGAGAGTGGATGTCTAAAGTGGACAACATCGTATCAAAATGGAGACCTCTTGGGATTGAGCAAAATCTAAATCAGAAAAGGTATGTTATCTAAAAAGCTTCCCCGTAACTTAACTGGGGCCGGGGACGGGGAATGTATTCCCCATCCCATCCCCACCTCGTTTATTTATTTAAAAAATATATTTTTAATTCATTTATATATATATTTTTCATTTTTTATTGTATAAATTTTTCTTACTGATCCTCAAAAAAAAAAAAAAAAAAAAAAATTCTTACTGTTTTTTGCTTGTGTTTTCTATGAATTCCACATTTAAGAAATAAAAATATTTTATCCCTTTCAAAATATTACCCAAAAAATATATATAATAAAAAATAATTGGAAAAAAAATGAAAAAATCTCCGCGAGGAACCCCATCCACTTTGTGCCCTGCGGGAATCCCTGCCCCGATCCCCGAAAAAAAAACGGGGATTTATCCGGAGACAAGGACAGGAAAGCCATTTCCCGGCCCCGCCCCGCCCCGTAAACATCTCTATGGGTGAGGGGTCGTGGAAGCCTTTTCAATCCATATAAGGGCAGGAGCCCGATCCCAAAGGTCGAGCGATGCCACACCCCGTGACCCGTGAAAGGGCCTGATCGCTAAGGATTTAGGGCACCACCATGACCCATGACACAATTGTATTAATAAACTAAATGCTGTTCTTGCTTTCTTGGGGACTCTTAACAATGCAAAGACTGATTCAGAGTTGAAGGCTGCTCTAGATCCATCATATAAAGTTAGCAGGAATCATTAAGGTACATGCCCATGTAGTAGTAATTAAAGATATTATATATGAAGAACCTTCAAGATTGAATTGCTACTCACCCTCTTCACCTTTGGGACCACCCCATCTATAATTACATTTATACAAAATATATATTTGGAGCTTAAATATGGTATGAGATTCAAACTATTATATATGTTTGTGTTTTTTTAATACAACCCTATTTGAAGTATTATTAAGTTATATTTCATATCAATTCATCTATAACTCTGGTTGACAATATATTGGTGTTTCATCAATATCCTTGCTCTAATGTGTGGAGTCTGTTGGAATATTATTATATTAGATGAACTAGTTTCACAAAAGTATAATTATAAATATAGGCCGATTTTAAAATATTTGCATTAATAGTCAATAATACGTTGTATTATAAATACTCATTAATACAATATTATGTATTATTAATATAATATTACCATTAATACTGATGATTATGATTGCTATTTTTTTAAAGTGACATTATTTGTAATTATTTTATGAATTTGACTAATCTTGTAAGTTTCCTTCTATCTTTCGCTTATCTTTTTTTTTTTTTTTTTTTTTTTCATTATGTTCGAAAGTTTGGATTATTATAAAAAAAGTACGATAGATAACACGCGTCGCTAGAGAATCATTGTCTAAAGAAAGAGTTTAAATTTTGCCTTCGCTTCTTTCGTCTCGAGTGTGCAAATGTTTAGCCAAGTAGGGTGGTGCAGTGCGTGTACTAATTGGATCGTCAAGTTGTGTGAAGGTTGTGTATTTGGTCCACCTACGGGGCCACGGTGCCGCCTACAAACAGAAACCCCACAGTAGTTGTGGCCGGTGAAGTTATCTCAATATCTTTGCTTTACTTTAGGTATGGAGATTTGGTCTTTCTTGTTAACAGATTCTCTGTTGTTTATAACATGGACCACTCTCACAATCTATTCTTACACTTAATGCAACTCTAAATTTTACAATTATTGTTATAAAATTTTACAAATATTTTTCTTTCTAGTTAGTATTTAAAGGATAAAAAGTCATCTAAGAAAAAATTACTTTGAATTTTCTACCCATTTTTTTCTTCGAAATTTGGAGTAGAAATCAGACCGTTTCGTTTTTGATGATCCTTTTTTCTTCAAAATTTTTTTATGCAATTTTCAATAGTTTTTATCCTTTTTTCGTTTTAGATGAACCAATAATTTATTATTATTATTATATTATTATATCATGTGACTGAAATTATATTGTTTTTATCTATATAACATAATAATGTTCAATGTTATTTATATATATATTTACCATGGTTCAATGTTATATTTGTAATTAGTCAAGAACAGTTTGTTAGATCAGTTAAGCAATTAAGTTGTGTAACGTGACTCAATTGGCTAAAGAGAACTTTAGGGTGTAGAAGGTGATGAATTCAATCCATAATATTTCACCTAACCTATCTAGAAATTAATTTTCTATAGATTTTTTTTGCATCCAAGTATTGTAAGATCGATATAACTGGTGACATTAATTGAGGTGCGCGAAAACGGGCTACAATCAAGAATATCAAATTAAAATAAAAACAATTAAGTTGTGTAAATACTCCAACGATTTGATAGTTATTAACACATAATATTTTTCATTTATGTTCTTGAGTCTGCAAATTCAGATCCAACAAAATATATATCTACTTTTATATATATATATAAAAGTAGATATTTGATCCATAAATTCACATTTAACATGAGTGAATAAACTTAAGCAGGTGATTTAATTTGGTTCACAAAAATTCAGATCCAATCCAAATGGAGTAATGATAAGAAGATAATTTGATCTATAATTTTTTATCTATCTAAATTTGTGTTTCTAAAGTGATACCATCTTAAAAGACATATTGAAAATTATTCTTTTCGAATTCACTTGTTTCATTATTTGTTTGTGAGTGTTCATTGTTGAAGTTCATCACTAGCCCAATGGAGTTTAGTACATTTAAAGTAGAAACTTATAATCTAGAAGTTTCTTAGTAAAATGTAGAAGTGTTTAGAATTTTTGAGTTATGTGGACATTTAAAGAATGTCCTA
>JBBMEF010000025.1:8324908-8342668 GCA_037832685.1 Sicyos baderoa
AACGTTTTTCTTATGCAATTTACTAAGTTATTCTATTATTCGCAGTCATAAATTCACTCGCATCCGCGAGTTATCAATTAGCTAACACAACGTTAGTGAACAATGTAAATTTGTTTGTCGTTCTCTTATTTTCTCATTACGTTATTGCACTTATCTCTGTTTTACATCTCTGTTTAGATTGGTGATTGCCGTTTTCATAACAAACATAATGGCCCGTGCGACTTCAAGCAAATGTCTATTTTTTCGTTCTGCAATTTCATTTTGTTGAGGTGTGTCTCGACAAGTAGACTGATGTAAAATACCTTTATCATTTAAAAAAAAACATTTAAGTGTTCGTTGAAATATTCAGTTCCATTGTCAGAATGTAAAATGTTGATTTTAGTTTGAAATTGGGTTTCAATGATATGATAAAAATGTATGAAAATATATTTTACTTCAGATTTTTTTCCCATTAGAAAAATCCAGGATAGACGGGTAAGATCATTATGATAAAAGTAAGAAACCATTTTTTACCACTACGAGTGACAACCTTCGAAGGACCCCAAACATCACTATGGATTAAGTAAAATGGTTTAGATGATTTGTAAGGTTTTTGCAGATACGTAGACCGATGATTTTTTGCAAAAATGCAACTTTCACAATGAAAGGAAGAACAATCAACATTTTTTAATAAATTTGGAAATAAGCGTTTGTGATAGAAGATATTTGGATGCCCTACCCTTCGATGCCAAAGCATGATTTGTTCATGACTAGAGAGAGAACCAATACTACTAAGACCCTTAATTATTTTAGTACTAGAAGTACCTTATAGAGAAACATGAAGGACTGACTGTAGAGACTTTTTTTCAGTCAATTTGATCGTTCCTTTTCCTGCAATAGAAGAAAAACTCCCATCTAAATTTTTCAGTTGCATAGGAGAGAGAGTATGAATAAAAAAAATGAGATGAACTGGTCATGTGGTCGGAGACTCCAAAATCAAGGATCCATGGAGATGAATTGGTACACGAAAAGGCTTGAGGATAAATACATTTTTGTGCCAAAGAAACACACAAATTACCAAATGATAAATCAGATTGTAATAGACTTGAGAGATTACTGCTTTGCTCTTCAATGGAGGGACTTGAGTGGACATCTTTACCAAACTTGTTCTCACTCTTTCTCTGTGTGTGAGTCATTTCAACAATCAATTTAGATGAGTGGTAGAAAAAAACAAATGTAGCAATATATTGAAAACCCTAAAAAAAATTATTTTTTTACTGTTCATCCGACACTGTTCATGTGTACTGTTCACCCGACTGTTCATCTAAGCACTGTTCACGCGACTGTTCATCGGTACGTGTCTCATAAAAACTTTTCGGCTTTGAATATCCTGTTAAACGAAGTCGCTCGACGAATGATGATGACGGCTTGGGATAGAATGATTGAAGTTTTTATTTTGGCTGTGATACCAACTAGAATTTCATACCAACTAGAATTTCAGGGAGGAAAAAATAGTATTTTCATTATACTTTTGTGCTTTACAATTGAGAGAGGAGGGTTGCCTTTTATAAAGAAAACCCTAACAACTAAAGAATGAGATCTCCCTAAAAATATGGAATTTAAGATATTTTAGGAAATAACCCACAAATATTAATATTAAACAATATTATATTAATGAATATTAATAATGAACTGTATTTATGAATATGGATGCAAATGTTTTCAAATTTAGTTACATTTGTAATTATTTTGTTAAAATAAGTTATTCATTATAATCTTTCGAAATACAAAAAAGTCCCTAAGCAATTACTCTTGTTGGTTATAAATTTATTTTATTTTAATATCTACATATATTTTTTAAAAAAATTACCTTAAAATTTAGTTAAAATTTAAATATTTTGTAACGAAAATAAAAGTATCTTTTCTATAAAAAAATTGAGTAGAAAAAAAGTTTAAATCTTATGTTTTTCTCTCCAAGCAAGAATGAAAATACACATCCAAACTCAAATAGAATGAAAAAAGAGAGTGCTCTTTTTTCCTTTTCATTTGTTCAACTATGCTCAATTAAACAAAAATACGTGTCCTAAAAAAAAACTTAGAAAAAGTGAAAAAAAAGAAAGGACGAAAAATTTGAGGGAATAAATTATAAGAAAAATTAGAAAAATAATCATGGTCATTTTCGAGAATTAAATAGGTAGAAGCTAACTATTTATGTGTCAACAATAATTTTTTTTTTTTTTAATTAAGTGATTTTTTTAGTATATATTAGAGGAAAGAGGATAAATATTAATTTTTGAGTTCGAAGAATTGATACAACCAAACAATGAAACCATTACACCACTTACCTATTTGATTTGAATTAAGTGATTGATAGGACAAAATTTTACATCTTTACACATAATTAATACTTATTCTTATTTAATTTGTAAATGATTACCAACGATATATCATAGTTCTTAAGATTTATCAAATCATATATATTAAATTATAATTTTTGAAAGTATTAAGATTTTTTTTAATTCAACATAATTAAATTCTAATTTTCTCTAAACTACAAAAAGATTATGATTCTGTCTAATAATAATAATTTTTTTTTTTTTAATTTTTAGAGTATAAACTTGTTGTTCAAATTCTCCGCAAAATAGTTTAATTTTTAGGTAAGTATGTGAATGTTAATCAAGTTTCAAAAATTAAAATAAGTATTTTAAAACTATTTCCACTATAAAGACCTACAAATCTTACATAGATGATATACAACATGAGAGCCAAATATCGATTTCTAAGATCAAATTCGTAACCATAGAATTGAAATAGATTATTACCGAAGATAATTAATGGATAATAAATTTTAGATTTTTGAATTATATGACCGAATTGTTGTTTTTTTTTCAAATTATATGAAAAAATTTATAATATATATATATATATATAAATACATAATTAAATAAAAAATGAAATAACAAATATTTAAAAAAAAAAGAAAAAAGAAAAGAATGAAATAACAAATGTTGGAAAAAGCGAATTTATCGCGAGATTGGTAAAAGAAGAGCAAGTACACGATTTACGAGAAGAAGAAGCAGCAGCAAGAGCGAAAAAAAAAAAAAAAAAAAAAAAAATATATATATATATATATATATAATTTGCATTGTGGTTGCGCAGTTTCAGAACCAGGTTTTGTTCTTCATCCTTCAACTTCCTCTCAATCGCCTCCGATTTCAACCATGATGCATTCCAATCACTTGCTGCTGGAGGATCAGATTCACATGACCTCCATCCTCAAACCAGCCAAGGATGTAAGTTTTCTCTTCGATCTAATATTTCGCATTTCATTGATTCATAATCTATGATGCTATGCTTCACCGTTGTTTATTGCTTTTTCAGAGTTTCTTCCCTGCCATGACCAAGATCGTTGGGACTCTTGGTCCGAGGTCTCGATCTGTTGAGTTGATCTCGGGCTGTTTGACGGCTGGAATGTCTGGTATAAATATACTATTGTTCTTACGTTTCTCAGTTTCTCATTTCTAATCGGCGTGTTTTGTTTCTTAAGGGCGTTTGTTTTCTTGCTCATGACAGTTGCTCGATTCGACTTTTCGTGGGGGGATTTCGAATATCATCAGCAGACTTTGGAGAATTTGAAGGCGGCCGTCAAGACCACCAAGAAGCTTTGCGCTGTATGTTATTCTTATATGCTTCTTCAAGCTCTCTCTATATATGTACACTCTGCTAAGGATTTTGTGTTGTTTGTTGTTTGTATGTTGGATTCGTTTTTTTGGTTAAGTAGTTTGGGTTGTCATATTGTTCGATTTCTTTCTTGGTTGGTTAAGTATTTTGTGTTTGAAGATGTTTACTGGGTTGCTAAATTGTATTTTCTGCTATGTTGCTGGAATTACAAGTATTCTTTTTGTAATTTGACATTGTATTGTCTGTACTTGTAGTGTAATTCTGTTGTATTCCTTATGTTGAAGCTTATTTTGAAAAGGAACTAGTTGTGCAGTTAGATCCAAGAATGCATTCTACTGATGGAATGTTATTTCTACTTCTTAGTTTTTTTTTTCTTTTGATATCCGTGACTGTCTGGGCCAGCTTGCGTGCACCATGGATGTCAAGGAAACTCATAAGAAATTAATTCCTAGATAGGTGACTACTATGGATTGAACCCATCACCTTAAGCACCTCAAGTCCCTCTTTGACCACTTGAGCCACTCCATGATGGTTATTTCTGCTGCTTATTGTTTCTTGTTTACTTTCATGTGTGATAAAGCTATATGGGAAAAAAACTTATTTGGCGCCTTTTACTCTTCTCAGGTCATGCTGGATACTGTGGGCCCTGAGTTGCAAGTAATAAATAAAACGAAGAAACCAATTTCACTTAAGGAAAATGCCTTAGTTGTTCTTACGCCCAATCAAGAGCTTGATGCAACTTCAGAGATTTTGCCTATTAACTTTACTGGACTTTCAAAGGTATGAAACTCCACACTGCTGTTATTTTCATGATGCCTGTGCCCTGAGAAACGTAATAATGTGTGATTTTTTTAGTATTTGCGGTCTGTTACTGAAAATAGCCTTTCATAACAAATCTTGGTGTTTTGATGATATCCAGGAGCAATGTTAACAATTTGTAATTGACTTTTGATAGGTCCTAGTATAGCCACCATGTGTTGATGATTTTGTAAAAAAAAAAACTAGTGATACTTCAAAATCTTTGAAGTCATTCATTCTTAATCTTGTTTGTTGTATCACCTAGAATACTTATGTTTATGGGTTTCTCAATTCGGTATATCATAGTTTTTATTGTGGTTGTACACCCATTATTATTTGAAATGTCTCTTCTATAAATATTGATCAAAACAAAGAAGTTGTGATATGGATTCTGATCAATTTATTTAATTTGAGTAGTGACTAAGTAATGAAATGAGTAAAGTGTTTTTCTAGATGGCAAAAAAGTTTTACAACCTAAGAGTGACATTTGTAAACGAAAAAAAAAATCTCAGTGTGAGAAAAGTCTCAATAAAAATACAGTTACAACTTTAGAAATTAATCTAATTTAAGTCAAATACCATCGATTCGTTTTACTGATTGCTTCTTGCATGTCGTAGAGCAAGTGTTATGAAGCACTCTAATTTGACTATTCAACTACCATTGGTATCAGCGATCTGTATTGGAAAGTAATTATTTACTTGTCTTTTGTAGACTGCGAAGAAAGGAGACACCATTTTTGTGGGTCAGTACCTTTTCACTGGAAGTGAATCAACTTCTGTATGGATGGAGGTGAGTAAAACTTTCTAGTATCTTGACTAATTCTTTCCCTCCCTGTTTAGTTTGTTCATGGTTGCACGTTTAAACTTTTCTTCTTCCAGATAGTGGTTGCATTTCACTTGTTTAATTTGAATTTTCACTTGTCTGGATGGTTTCTAATCAGGAAAATGTAGTTTACCTCGTAGTAATATTATTGTAGACGAATATCTTGTCGAAGATATGGATTTGTACTTACTATGTTTTAGCTGAAAACTTGATCAGGTTTCTGAAATCAAAGGCGATGATGTTGTTTGTGTAATTAAGAATGCTGCCACACTATCTGGATCACTGTTCACTTTGCATGGCTCTCAAATTAATATTGATCTTCCTACACTTTCAGATAAGGATAAGGAGGTGGGTGAGCTTTTTGGTTTACATATTTTCATTATCCTTGAAGACTTTATTGATTTCTATTCACTGGTACTTAACATAGTGTATAGCACCGTTAATTTCAGGTTATATCTAGTTGGGGAGTGCAAAACAAAATTGATTTCCTCTCATTGTCATATACTAGGCATGCAGAAGATGTTCGACAGGTATATTTTTTACACCGATATCTCTCTCTCACCTCTATTTCTAGATCATCCAAGTCTAATTGATGGATTTTTTGCTATTATACAGACTCGTGAGTTCCTTACTAAGTTGGGTGACCTTGGCCAAACCCAAATCTTTGCCAAAATTGAAACTGTTGAGGTTAGTAGTACAGTATTTATTTATTAATTTCCTTTTTTGTAGGGTGGTGGGGGGTCAAGCTATTCTAATGCTGAGACATTTGCTTATTTCTTGATCTTATCTTAAGGGATTAACCCATTTTGATGAGATTTTACAAGAAGCTGATGGTATTATTCTTTCCCGTGGAAATTTGGGTATAGATCTCCCACCCGAGAAGGTCAGTTCACTATCTGTATAGACTTGCGACATCAAGTTCATTTCCACCAATTATTTATGTGTGTGTATATATATATATATTTTGATGTTCTTATGTTGCTTGAATTTTAAAGTTGATGCTTGTGTCTTTTGACTTGAAAATATCCACACTCTTCTCCACCTTATACTTTGTTTAGTTGGAACTTGGAAGAGTTTTGAATACTTCTATTACATGAGGGACAATTGGGAAATGCTAGGAAATAATGTTGTATTGAGAAATGAGGACTATGTTTCTGTTTCTTATAAACAATGTGGGTGGGATATAGTAGACCCCTCTTTCCTTTTGTTCCCTTGTCTTTTCCATTTGTTTTGATGACTTAGTATTTAACGGTAGTTGTTTTGGGCCTATTGGTAGTTCTTCCTTCTTGTTTGTTTTTGGTCGTTTGATGTTTGATAAGGAAACCACCAGATTATTTCTTTGATCGGGGAGGTTGTTTTTAGTCTCCTAAATCCACTAAAAGTATTCTTTTTGTTTGCTCTTCCGCTGCTTGGTTAAACCCTTCCTTGGTAATTGGTCAATCTTTACTTATATTATTGAAGGTGAAGGTCTCAAAGAAGTTGCAGTTTTTTCGTTTGGTAGATCATCCTTCGAAAGGTTAAAATGTTAGATTTTCTCTCGGGAAAGATGCCCTTCTTTGGTTGATTTGTGTTGTTGCATTTTGTGTTGGAAGGTAGTGGAAGATTTCAGCCATATCCTTTGGAGTTGTGGCTATGTGCCTACAGTTTGGAATTTGTATTTTCGGATGTTTGGTCTACAATTTGCTAGTCACAGATGCCTACTGAGCATGATTGGCGAGTTCAGAAGGTTTGAATTTTATGGTAGGTTGGTAGTTGTGGGGTGAGGGGAACAATAGGACCTTTAGAGGGCTTTCTTAATGATGTGTGGTCCCGTGTTAGGTTCCATGTTTCTCTTTGGACGTTCAGTGATATGATTGTTTTGCAATTATTTCGTAAGTCTTATTTTACTTGATTGGAGCCCCTTTCTTTAATGGAGTTCCATTTTGTTGGCTATGGTTTTTGTATGCCCTAGTATTCTTTCATTTTTTTTCTCAATGATAGTTGGACTCTTTTTATTTTTAAAAAAATGATAGTTGAAATGATAGCTCGTTGAAAAATCACATTATTTTATTCACAAGTTTATGATATGATTTTTCATTGTGTCTTTTATTTAACTCTATTGAACTAGTTATACAATTTTAAAATGACCTGTCCATTTAAAATTAGTACGTGCCCCCAAAAGGTGGCACGGTGGTTGATGACTTGGACTTTGAAGGTGTGCTCCCCTTAAGGTCTCAAGTTAGAGACTCACCTGTGACATTGATTTGTAGACACCTCCCGTGTCTGCATTCCTTCAATGTCTCCAAGTGCCTGGTCTAGGGATGGGCATGGTTACCCTGGGTATAGTGATTTCCAGGTTACAAAAAAAAATTAACATTAGTATTTAGTACGTGCCCAAAATCTTAATGGGAATACAAAACCTTAGGGGAGAGAAACAATAGATTTTTTTAGAAGTGTAGATAGAAAGGTTTTTGTGCTGATAAGTGGAGTACCATTAAATTTTATGTTTCTTTTGGGCCACACTTTCTTAGCTCTTTTCCAATTATTTCGTATGCATTTATGACTCAGTCTTGATTGGAGTCTGTTTTTATCGTCTCCTCATTTTCTTATGGGTGCAACCCTTTCTATATGTTTGTATTTTCTTTCATTCTATTATCAATCAATGCTTTAGTATTTACAAAAAAAAAATTTGGTGGGAACAATGCCATTGCCGCCATATAGGCATGGTCGTCTTTTGAAACTCCAAATTCATGTGTCTAGTGTATTACAATTGCAACATTCCCTCATGAACCCTTTTCACTTATTAGTTATTAATGGCCTTGGTCTGAATATAACTTTTTTCTCCGTGACGATAAGGTTCTAAGGCTCAAGTTAGGCTTTTTTCTGACCACTTCTCCATGTATTTCAGGTGTTTTTATTTCAGAAAGCTGCACTTTACAAGTGTAACATGGCTGGAAAGCCTGCTGTGGTTACTCGTGTTGTAGACAGTATGACGGACAATTTAAGACCTACTCGTGCAGAAGCTACTGATGTTGCAAATGCTGTCCTTGATGGTAATTCCTGCTATAATAATGAGAAAGTATTTATGATTTCGTTTGCTTCCTGAAATTGTTGGTTTGCTTCAAATGACTGATTCTTAACAGCATGTACTCTTTGAAATTTGGTCCTCAGTTAACTTTCTGTTTTTCCCCCTTATCTACTATTTATGATTTGGTACAATGTTTTAAAAGGAGTGCGCAGGTGCAACCCTAGTGCCTCGCCTGGGAAAGGCAAGGCGCGTGCCTTTTGGCGCTTTACGTGAAGCCCGGGGCGCCCCTTTGGCCCTTGTGGGCTTTTATGTTTCCTTAGGGCTTTTTACTATTTTTGGTGTCTTGGGCTTTTTACACTGCGTCCATATTATTTACTTCACATTTTTTTTAAATCAAAGGGTTTAACGTCAATATGAGAGGACAATTTTTCTTAGGGAAAATATTGTGGAAATGTTGCAAATATCAGTAATGCCTGAACTGAATATTTAGACAGTAGGAATTTGAACACTAATAAAGATGATTTATTACCCTATTACTCACATGTGCGAAGCACACCGATTCCCGGTTATAGAAAAAAGAAAACATTTTTAACTCCTTGGTCATTTTACTATTCACATGTGCTTTGGTTTAAACTATTCCTCATGGTTACAGGAAGTGATGCAATTCTTCTGGGTGCTGAGACTTTCCGTGGACAGTATCCAGTAGAGACAATTTCAACTGTTGGTAAGATTTGCGCCGAGGTAATATGTGTGCGTGTGTGCGGCTGGCATGTTATGCGGAATGTGTTTTATGAGGAACTTATTTATCATTTATAGTTGCATGTGTTGGCTTTGTGATTGTTGAGATCTGTTTCTGTTCAGGATTTTTGTTATTTGCCCAACCTCTCACATCATTAATTTTTTATTTTATGTGGTGTCAGAATATATCACATATTCCAATGACCAACATTAGCTATATAATTGTTTGTTTTCCAAGTTATCAAAATATGGAATTTGTTTGCCTCATCTTTAACTTATGATGAAAATTTTTACCAATGGAGATTTGAAACCTCTTCTATTTGTAGATTTTGGTTTTTATTGTTTTTTTTTTTCTTTTCAGCTTAAGCATTTTTGTTCTTTATGATATTCACTGCAATTCTGTCACTATTTTAAAATTTTCGAGGATAGATGCATATCGCATTTTGACCGTTCTCTGCTAGGCCTAATGGTTGATACTACTACATTATAAGCTTATTTTAAAGGATCATTCTTATAAATTTGGAGGATTTGTGGATTTTTCATAGTATGATTTTGGTTCATTTTCTTCCAAGTATGCGTATTTTTAACCCCATGGGTGCTCTTTTTTCCAAAACAATGCAGGCTGAGAAGGTGTTCAATCAAGATTTATATTTCAAGAAGACTGTTAGATTTGTTGGTGAACCCATGTCGCACTTGGAATCCATTGCTTCCTCAGCGGTACTGACTTCTTCTTCCGGTTACTTATATATATATATATATATACACACGGTTTTCTTATGCAATAGATTTGTTCTGATTTTAGGTTAGGGCTGCCATTAAGGTGAAGGCTTCAGTAATTATTTGTTTCACTTCATCTGGAAGAGCTGCAAGGTATGAGTTCTAATCTTGGAGAATAGATTTGTTCTGATTTTAGGTTAGAGCTGCAAGGTTCGGGAATCCATTTAGAACTTCAAACTAGCTGAAGTTGTAAATTTTTTGCAGCCATTTATTCTACAGAGTTCTAATCTTGCTGTACGAATATGCAGATTAATTGCTAAATATCGGCCCACGATGCCAGTTATATCTGTTGTCATTCCTAGGCTGAAGACAAATCAGTTGAGGTGGAGCTTTACTGGTGCATTTGAGGTATGTCTTACATCGTTCGAGCAAATTTCACACACTGTTGGTAATTTATACACGATAATTCTAACACATAAAAAATTCATGCACTTAGTGTGGGTGCTTTAGTAAAGGAGTCCTTTCATGCATTTCGCCTCAATTCTAGGCCCAACTCGGTGATTGTACAATGCTCTCTCGCTATTGTGCCTTCTTTTTTGTGCTTTGAAAAAAAAGAAAAAGAAAAGAAAACAGTAAGTATCAGATTGCTTAAAAGGAATCCGTAGACATGATTTTGGGGTGGCCTTGGGGGTGTGAGAAGTTATGGGTTCTATCCATAATGGTCATCTATAAAATTACAGATTTCCTTATAACCCAAATGTTGTAGGGTTGGATAGTATGTCTTGTGAATCATCATGGAGTGGCCTAATAATCAAAAGGGTTTTGGAGAATAAAGAGGTGATGGGGTTCAATGCATGATAACCATCTACCTAGGAATTTATTTTATACGAGTTTTCTTGGTATCCAAATGGTTGTAGCCAGGTGGTATGTTGACAATAGTTGAGGTGCACGTAATCTGGCCCAGACAGGTACATATATATTAAAAAAAGACGTGGTGTCCCATAAAAATAATTGAAGTGTGCTTACGAGTAAGCTGGCATGAACACTCACGAATATAAAAAAACATGATTTTGAACTTGTTTGTATAGTGTCTCAAATTCAATAGATTGTGGTATACAGTCTCGAATTCATCCCAACAAAGTTTGTGTTCAAAGAGCATTTTTTTTATAATTGGGAATTGAGTATTAATCACCAATTATACGTTAACGTCTTCACATAGATCAAACTAGATGGTGGTGTGTAATTTGGAACATTTCCAGAACCGTGAATTCTTATAATCCTTTTTGTAGTGATAGTTTTGTGATAATGATTTGTTATGTGTGATAAACTTTTTCAGGCAAGGCAGTCGTTGATAGTAAGAGGGCTCTTCCCCATGCTTGCTGATCCCCGACATCCTGTAAGGGTCATATTCTATATATATATTATATAGAAAATGAGAATAGCATTATGTAATATGAAATGGTTAAGACATATGATTGTATTTATTTGGGTTGTAGGCGGAGTCCACTAGTGCGACAAATGAGTCAGTTCTGAAAGTTGCTCTTGATCATGGGAAAGCAGCTGGAGTCATCAAGCCACGTGATCGGGTTGTTGTTTGCCAGAAGGTGGGAGATGCTTCTGTCGTCAAGATTATTGAGCTTGAAGAGTAAATTAATTATTAATAATAATAGCCTTTCCATACGAGGTTTAATTAAATACATTATTTTTGGAGATTGAGGAGGTCGATCTGATATAACTGGGGAAGTCATAAAACAAGCACTATTGGCTTTCCCAAATTTTGAATTTTGAATTTTGAAGCTGTGGGGTTCATGGCAAAACATTCATTTCTTCAACCTAATTCCTATTCATTCACTTCAATTTGCCCATTTCATCATTTTCTTTATTGGCATTTATATTTGGTATTGGCATGGATGGACCTGCGATTTTGTTTTTTTTTAACATACTCGAGAATTTCTATACATTAGTTCGGACATTAAGAAAAATCATTTTTCTGCACTCAAGTGGCCCTTCTTTGTAGTTTTGATTTACGTCTGATCATCTTCAATATACCACTTGGGGAAAATAGTTTTTAAGATAAATAGCTATAGTTTTTTCTTTTTAGTTAAAATATTATCTTTTTAGTTAATCAAGTTCCATAAATTAAAACGGTATTTAGAATCTTTTTTAACTTTCACATTTTGAATTGGTTTTTAAATTTAGACTAAAAATTAAGTTTAGTCTTCCTAGTTTGAAGAAGGTTTGGTTTCAAAAATTAGAGTTCCTCTCGGTTGAAGAAATAAAGAATTAGTTTTTGTGGTTTTAAAAACTAGAATTTTAATTTTTATGGTTTGATAAAACTTAAACAATAGTTCTTGTCGTTTCTAAACGATAATTAGTTATTTATGTGTCAATTATAGAATTATGAGTTAGGTGACTCATATAACAAAAAAAGGTTATATCATTTATACTTGAATAGTGAGCAAAATATATATTTTGCTCACTGACTCGATGGTTTCATTATTTGGTAGAAATCCATTTCAACAATATAGTTATGGGTTAGATTTTTTTTGAAATTGGTATTTGACTCTTAATTATTTGAAAGCAATTGTAAGTTTGAAAATTTAAAAAACAAGAATAGTTAGTTTGATAACCATTTGGTTTTGGATTTTTGAAATTTAAACCTTTTTTTACTCAAATTTCCCTCCAACTTTCCTACAATGTATCCATCTTATCTCAAGAAAAGTATGTGAATGCTAATTTGATTTAAAAAACAAAGACAAACTTTTCGAAACTACTTTTTTTTTTCTTTCAAATTTTTGTTTAGTTTCTACAAATATAGGTAAGATGTAGATATCAAAGTAAGAAAAAATACATGGTAAAGTAGTTGTAAATTTCAAAAACCAAAAACCAAAAACCAAATGGTTATGAAACGAGACCTAAATAATTAAGGTCGTGTTTAATAACTATTTTGTTTCTAGTTTTTTGTTTTTGAAATTTAAATCTACAACAATTGTTTCATAATATAGTTTTTCTTCAATATCTACCTCTTATCTATGTTTTTAAAAATCAAATCAAAATTTGTAAACAAAGAAGTAACTTTCAACAAATTTGTTTTTATTTTTGAAATTTAGTTAGCATTCGGGTAGAAAAATAAAAATGGAGCTTATTATAAAAAACATTAAGTAAAAGAAGTTTAAATTTCAAAAATAAAAAATAAAAAACTAAATATTATCAAATTCTATTCAGTTTTAATTCTTTAATTCTTTATGCCAAAAATAGTATAGCTATACTGTCATCTTGTATGACTTGGTAACCATGAGATTACATGTTCAAATTTCCCCTCCCTCAATATTGTTGTATCAAAAAAAAAAAAAAATCTTTATTTTTATTTCATTTTGGTTCTAAACTTTTAAATTTTAAATATTAGTCTTTGAATACAAGTTTTAAACTAGTTTTAAATTGTTAAAACAATTTAATAACATTTAAATTGGGAAGAGCTGACACAAAATTATAATAAAATAATATATAAAATAACAAATATTTTCGATACTTAAATTTGATTATTTTTTTTTTAAAAAAAAATTGATTAATTTTTGAAAAATTAATTCTCTACCGATTTTATTATTTATGGTAAAATTAATTTCTTACGAATTTTCTTGACATCCAAATATTTTAGAATCAGACGTGGTATGTCTTGTATACTTTTTAAAATTTTATAAGCAATTTGGTGAGCCCAGCCCTCAGCAAATAAATTACTCTGTTAAAACTTTGTAAGGATTTTGGAATTGTGTTTAGGGCAAATTCTAATTCCATGTAATTAGAATTATTAAAATATGTTAGGATTAGAATTTAGGTTCATTTTAGGGTTAGATTTATAGCTAAATCCAATTCCATATGTAATTAGAAAGTAATAAATAAATTGGTTACATTAAGAGTTAAGAGTTTTTTTTTTTTTTTTTTTTTTTTTCTTTTTTAAGAAACATTAAGAGTTAAGAGTTAGTCAATTTAAAGGTAGATTAATTTTTGGGTAGGATAGAGTATGTTAGAGTTAGAAATATTTCAGTTAAGTTTTTAGGATTTCTTTTAGGAATTAAGTTAGTTTGATTTAGGTATTGGTTTTTTTTCTTTTCATTGTGATTTTTAGGTGTGTTGTGACAAAAATTGAGCATGAAGGTTTGAATAAAGATTTAGGATTAGGTTGTCTTTATTGACCGAGAAATTTTGGCCAATCGTAGATCGCCACGAATTAATCCCAAATTTAGTGATGAAATTAAATTTAATTTTTGGGACAATATTTCTCAAAATTAATTTGGGCCAAAAAGTTGGTTTATATCGAATTTGGCTTAAAATTAAACCAGACTCAAGTTTGTTTAGTGAAACCAAATCAAAAAGTCCAAATCCAAAAAGTCAAGCCCATCAAGGCCCAAGCCCATGGTTCATAGGAGCTCTATAAATAGAGAAGCTCTCATTCATTTAAAGGGGGCAGAGATCTGGACCCCCAGAGAGAATTCCACCAAACTGAAGACTCTCAAAATCTCCAAGGATCAAACACAAGTCCAAAATCACTTCGAAGATCAAGAAATTCCATTAACCGACAAGCAATCACGAAGAACACACATCATGTTCTTCAAATGCATCATTCAAACAGATGAACAAGTCAATGAACGATAAAAAATCAACAAGTTAGAGACCGATCAACAAGTCAAAGACTGATCAAAGAACAAGTCAACGACCGATCGGCATAGAAGATCAACAAGTCAAAGACTGATCAAAGATCTACAAGTCATCGACCGATCGAAATAGAAGATCAACAAGTCAGAGGCCGATCTGAAGATCAACAAGTCAGAGACCGATCAACATAGAAGATCAACAAGTCAGAGACTGATTCAAAGATCAAAAGTCAAAGACCGATCAACATAGAAGATCAACAAGTTAGAGACCCATCAACATAGAAGACCAACAAGTCCGAGACTGATCAAAGAACAACAAGTCAACGACCGATCACCATAAAAGATCAACAAGTCAACGACCGATCAAAGATCAACAAGTCAGAGACCGATCATCATAAATGATCAACAAGTCAACGACCAATCATAGATCAACAAGTCAACGACCAATTAAAAATCAACAAGTCAACGATCGATCCAAAGATCAACAAGTCAAAGACCGATCAACATAGAAGATCAAAAAGTCAGAGACCGATCAACATAGAAGATCAACAAGTCAAAGACTCATCAAACATCAACAAAGTTAAGCTTGAGAATAAGCTATGAAACCCTCAAGACAAATCCAACATCGAGAATAAGGTGCAAAGCCCTCGAAACAAGTCAACCTCAAGAACAAGCTGGAAAGCCCTTGAGGCGAATTTCACCTCGAGAACAAGCTCGATAGCCCTCGAGATATTTGTATATGAGAGAGAAAGAATCAGAGGAACAAATAGAGATGTACTCCACACTCGCACATATTCAAATCAATATATAAATACAAATTCTTAATCTACACGTGTCTCGATCCTATATATCTGTCGAAATATCGTGTTTACAAATTGGCACGCACAGTGGGACCATCTCTACCGTTCATCTCCTTCTCTCACATAAATTAATCAACCATGTCTAGAAAAGTTGCACTAATACTGCTGCTTAAGAATTCTCAAACAAAATTACAAAACACCGTGTTTTTTTAAGCATCAAGCAATAATGTTGACAGATTTTGAGAGAAATTTTGATTCGCCAAGGAATATTTTATCGTTAAAGTATAAAATTTTGAGTCGTCGTCTTCAATTTTGAGATCGTTGATTTCCCGTTTAGTCTCTAGGTCTTCGTCATTCTCTCGCTAAGTTTGAGGATGTCGTTGCTCTCTCCAAAATCGAGGTCATCGTCGCTCTCTCTAAGTTTGAGGTTGTCGCTACTTGACCTCTTCAAGTTCGAGGTCGTCGCCACTCTATCTAAGTTCGAGGTTATCGCTGCTTGATCTCTCCAAGTTCGAGGTCGTCGCCACTCTCTCTAAGTTTGAGGTTGTCGCTGCTTGACCTCTCCAAGTTCGAGGTCATCACCACTCTCTCTAAGTTTGAGGTTTTCGCTGCTTGATCTCTTTAAGTCTAAGGTCATCGTCGATCTCTCTAAGTTTGAGGTTGTCGCTGTTTGATCTCTCCAAGTTCAAGGTCGTCGCCAATCTCTTTAAGTTCAAGGTTTTCGCTGCTTGATCTCTTCAAGTTTGAGGTCATCAATGATCTTTCTAAGTCCGAAGTCGTCGTTGCTTGATCTTTTTAAGTTCGAGGTCGTCGTTGCTTGATCTTTCAAAGTTCAAGGTCGTCGCCACTCTCTCTCCAAATTTGAGGTTGTCGCCGCTTGATCTCTCCAAGTTCATGGTCGTCGTTGCTCTTTATCCAAGTTTGAGGTTGTTGCCGCTCTCTCCAAGTTCGAGGTCGTCACGCTCTCTCTCCAAATTTAAGGTCGTTGTCGTTCTCTATAAGTTTGAGGTCGTCGTCGCTCTCTCCAAGTTCATGGTCGTCGTTACTCTCTCTCCAAATTTGAGGTTGTTGTCGATGCTCTCCCCAAATTCGAGGTCGTCACTCTCTCTAGGTTCAAGGTCGGCTTCGTCTTCAAGTTTTGATGGATGGCGTGGATGACTTCGTCTTCAAGTTCTGACGGATGGCATAGATGACCTTGTCTCCAAGTTCTGGCGTTGTTGCTTCGTCCCCAAGTTGAGACGTTGTCACTGCTTCGTTCCCAAGTTCTGACGCTGTTGCGCTTCATCTTCAAGTTTTGACGGATGGCGGCATGTCTTCGCCTTCATGTTCTCATGTCGTTGCTTCATCTTCAAGTTATGATGTTGCTGCTTTGTCTTCAAATTCTGACAATGCTCTGTTTCATCTTCAAAGTTCCGACGGTGCTGTGCTTCGTATTCAAGTTTCAGCGGTGCTGCACTTCTTCTTCAAATTCTGACGATACTCTACTTCATCTTCAAAGTTCGTACATACATTTGTTCTTCAAGTTTCGACTGTGTTGTGCTTCATCTTCAAGTTTCGGCGGTGTTGCACTTCGTCATAAAGTTTGGACGGTGCTGCGCTTTGTCTTCAAATTCTGACGTGTTGCACTTCATCTTCAAGTTTTAATGTTGCTGCCATTCGTTTTCAATTTCTGACGCATGGCATGGCTTTGTCTTCAGATTCTGAGAAATAACATGACTTCGTTTTCAAGCATTGACAGATGGTGGAATGAGTTCATCTTCAAGTTCCGAGGGATGGCGATATGTCGTCGTCTTCAAGTTCTAGCATCACGCCTTCTTCTTCAAAATCTTGTAAGTAAATGAGGGTTGCATAATGGAACACTAGGCAATGAAAGGTGACATCCACTGCAAGAGTGTCATCACTGTGAAGGTCTGGTGACCACCGCTGCATATGCCAAGTCACCCATCAGCGATGAAGCACTTAGTGTTACAGGAATACCGTCATTGTAAGGGAAGATGACCACCACTGCAGGTGGAGAGCAAAAGTGATATCACTGTAAAGGTCTGGTGACCATCGCTGTGTATACCAAGCCACCCCATCAACGATGAAGCACTTAGTGTTACAGGAATGTCGTAATTGTAAGGGAAGATGACCACCACTGTAGGCAGAGGGCAAAAATAGCGTGGCGGCATGTCGGAAAGATACATCATGGCGACAAGATACGACTTGATCATGGCATGGCGGCAAGAAACATCATGATCATGGCATGGCGGCAAGAACGACGTGATCATGGCATGATGGAAAGAAACGGCGTGATCATGGCATGGCGACAAAATATGACGTGACAACAAGATACAGCAGGGCGCCAAGATACCGCATGACGACAAGATACAACGTTGTGGCATGGCGGTAAAATACGATGTGGCGGCAAGATACGGCGTGACAGCATGGTGGAAAGATATGACGTGTGATCGTGTTAAGGTTGGTTCGCAAAATGCGAATATTATAAATGATTTGCAGTGATTTGCAAAGGCAAGTATACCTTATCGTTTGTAGCAAGTTTTAAAAGTAAGTAAAAGTCATCTCCACA
>JBBMEF010000025.1:8342768-8357955 GCA_037832685.1 Sicyos baderoa
AGTGTTTGATAGAATCTATCAAAAAAAAGTTGCTATATTTGCAATATTTTTAAAAAGTTGTTATAATTCTAATGCAGGGTAGTAAAATTGCTATACAGCGCAAATTCCCTAAAAATAATAAATGAACAAATAAATGTTACATCATTAAAAAATAAAAATCTTTTCAAATAATTCCTCAAATAAAAAAATTACATCCAAACGAGTTACTAACAATAACTCTACAAAAAAAAAAAAAAAAAAAAAAACTCTATCTAAACGATTATTAATAATGACTATACCAAACTCTCTGAATATGTTTAGAGTAAAGAGGCATATAGAAATAAGAAAGAAGAATATATGGCGGTGGCGGGCGGGATGAAAGGCTACATTGATAAAAAGTTGAGTATTCCTGTGGTTTTGTTGTTTAGAGTTTCCAGAAATGCATTCCAATCAGTTGCTTCTGGACGAGCCCATCCGCATGGCTTCCATCTTGGAGCCTTCCAAACCTGTAAGTCTTCTTCTTCTTCTTCTTCTTCTTCTTCTTCTTCTTGATTCCTACTCTTTTGATCAACTCTTTTTTCTTTGATCCAGACTTCCTTCCCTACAATGACCAAGATTGTTGGCACTTTGGGTCCTAACTCCAGATCTCCCCAACTTATTTCTGCTTGTTTAACTGCTGGAATGTCAGTTGCTCGATTCGACTTCTCGTGGGGCGATCCGGACTACCATCAGGAGACTCTGCACAATTTGAAGGCCGCTGTAAAGGCCACCGCAAAGCTTTGCGCTGTATGTTTGTATTTTCTTACCATGTCTTTACTGACTTACTCAAATCAACATTACTCATTCTTCTGCTTTTTCCAGGTCATGCTGGACACAGCGGGTCCTGAGGTGCTCGTTCTCAATACAACCCAAGACTCCATTTCTCTCCGGGAACGCGACTCTCTTGTTTTGACGCCAAATCAACAACTCCAGGCATCTTCCCAGCTACTGCCTATAAATTATGATGGACTTTCAAAGGTTGCAAAATGCAACTCTTTTTCCCTCACTACATTGATTATACATTGATTTCCTTCATCATACTAAGCTTGGAATTGTCTTTTACAGGTCGTTAAGAAAGGAGACACCATTTTTCTTGGCCAATACCTCTTCACTGGAAGTGAAACTACTTCTGTCTGCTTGGAGGTAACAGAGCATACTGAATGTTAGGGATCACCAATCATTTATTCACACCTTCAATTCTTGTGAGCCTAATCAAATTTTTCTTCGATTAATTTGGGAGTGGATATTGAATGTTTTGGTAGACATATATTTTCTTACATAGACAAGTTTAAGTTCATGTTCGAATGATCTTTAGTTCTTTCTCGGCCGAATTTATCTATATTTCAAAGTAGTAAGGGCTCCTGGTAAATGATGACATGCTGAAGTACGTTCGTTTGTTGGGGATCTATCAGGTTTCCGAAGTGAAAGGAGATGATGTTGTTTGTGTGGTAAAGAACTCTGCCACGTTGGTTGGATCAATGTACACTTTACATGCTGCTGAAATTCACATTGATCTTCCAACACTTTCTGACAAAGATAAAGAGGTTCGTTATTTGGTTTCCCGTTCGTTATGTCCCTTAAACACAGTTTCTTCAACCATATCATTGGTGAGTTGGTGATTTTAGGTTATAGCTACATGGGGAGTGAAAAACAAGATTGACTTCCTCTCTCTGTCACATACTAGACATGCGGAAGATGTTCGACAAGTATTATTTCATTGCATTCAGCCTTCACTTTAAACCAATAATTTACAATGGAGGACTGGAGAAAACTAAATTATATTTTTATGCAGGCTCGACAGTTCCTTTCTAACCTAGGCGACCTTAACCAAACACAAATATTTGCAAAGATTGAAAGTGTAGAGGTTAGTCATTGTTAGCTCATTTTTTACTCGCATTCTTTGGTAGTGACATTGTTATCTTTATATATCAACGTACAATGATGCTAATTTAAATGCATGTGGACTTTTGTGTTCCCTTCCCAGGGATTAATCCATTTTGATGATATACTACAAGAAGCAGATGGTATTATTCTTGCTCGTGGCAATTTGGGATTAGATCTCCCACCTGAGAAGGTTAGTTCCTATGCGTTTTTTTTTTCTTCTTTTTTGATAGGAAACGATACTTTCATTGATGAGTGAAAAGTTCAAAAAGAGTATAAAAAGAGTTACCAAAAACCACTCAAATGTGTAATGACTAATGAGAGTGGAAAGACTATAATCTTTGAAAGGTACAATAGTGTGAGCCCAAGTCATAGCATGGAAGATAACCCAATCCCATAGTTTGTTAGTGAGAGGTCTTCCATTGTCAAAAATAATGTCATATCTAGCTTTCCAAGTCAACCACCAAAAAGCGCTGATGAGGAGAATCCATAGTCTTCTTTTCGCCATGAAAAGGATTTCCACAAATAGATTGGTAGAAAATATCCTGTATGTTTCCCGGCCTAACCATCTGCCAGTTGAAGGCCGAGAGTAGGCGATCCCAAATGACAAACACATAGGGGCAGCATCTTAAGAGGTGAAGATGGCATTCTGCTTCTTTATAACAAAAATGGCAACAAACGTAGAAGAAGGTTCAAAGGTTTCCTTTTCATGTAGAGAGTGAAAAGTACACCATATAGAAGGATTTGGTAGGATTGATTAGAGGTCTGTTTTCAACATTCTTGCAGGTGTTCTTGTTTCAGAAAACTGCCCTTTATAGATGTAATATGGCTGGAAAGCCTGCTGTTTTGACTCGTGTGGTGGACAGCATGACTAACAACTTGAGACCTACACGTGCAGAAGCTACTGACGTTGCCAATGCGGTACTTGATGGTACGTATGTTATGTAATAATAATTGAATGAGCTTCTATATATTAGTATAAACCATGGTTCTTATTTTCTTTTCTGACTTGGGGCAAGATGGTTGTTATTGTTATTATCTGTCTTTGTTCTCGTGTGTAGGAAGTGATGCAATTCTTCTTGGGGCTGAGACATTGCGTGGATTATATCCAGTAGAAACCATTTCAACTGTTAGGAGAATATGCGCCGAGGTAATCTCTGTCTGTGTATGAGAAAGAAACAATGTTTTTAAATCGAGAGACATTGATGCAATTCTACTTGCATGCTGCATACTTTGCAATACAACTATCACTCTTTATCTATTATCTACATTTCTTATAAGAAAAATAAATGAAAAACTAAAACCTTTCTTGGATAACCGAATGGGTCGGTGGCTCGATTGGTTATCTGATTTGGTGTTAATCCATTTCCACTCCACGGTCATCGGTTCGATTCCTGGAATCAGTTTTTGTAATCCCACTTCTCCCAACTTGTACTAAAAAAAAAAAAAAAAAAAAAAAAAACTTTTCTTGGATAGTACTTAATTTTGAAAGAGAAGGGGAAACAATAGAAAATCTCCGTGACCTAAAGGGCTCATGCTTACCAGTTAGAAGAGCTTGTTTGATATAGTTCACCAAATTAAAGCTAGAAGCTTGACAGTGGCCCAAAAGTTCTCTCCATCCCTATTCTTTATATAAAAACTTAAAATTCTCTCTAGTCATATTTCTCACATATGTCGTTATTTTTTGACTAGTAAAATATATAATTTTCAGTGACATATAAAAAATTACAAAGGAAGTTCAAAGAACAACAAAAGATGAAGCTAGAGCAGAGCACCTTACATTGTGATCTCTTTTCACTGTTAGGCTTATCTGAGCACCTTACATGTAAATAGTCAGCAGCGCACCAATCATAAACCCTAGTTAATTCTCAGCTCTTCAAAAAGCTTTTCCCAAAACATTTTTTGCCAAACTGAACATTAGAGAATAAGAACATAGTCATTTTCAAGTTTGAGGTTTCTGACAAAGCTTGAATTATGTTTCCTGATATGAATCTTTGCTTCTAATATCTGGTGGTTTACTGTTAAGATTGCTGTTTTTATACTGTGAACTTGGAACCTAGTGCACAAACACTCTCTAATTGTTTTCCTGTTTTTGAAAAATGCAGTCAGAGAAGGTTTTCAATCAAGATTTGTATTTCAAGAAGGCAGTCAAACATATCGGGGAGCCTATGACACACTTGGAATCGATTGCCTCCTCAGCGGTGTTACTTCCCATTCCAGCTTTAATTTTTTAGCAACATATAGTATCATAGTTTAGAAATGTAGCAAGAAGAGGATGGAAGCCATTAATGAAGGTTTAGAGAAAATATAGAAAGAGTATTATTGATGAAGAAGAAATGGTGCAGGCTACATTGTGCCACACACACATTATAACCTAATAGATAACTATAAATGGGGAAAGACATTCTAACCTAATGGGTCCAATGGCCCCAAAGGGCCTTCATACACTAATATTACCATATGATCCTAATATACTCTAACATATAGCATAGCATTACAATTTTCTGTTTGTTTTTGTTCAATTTCTGTGACATTTTAAACTTGGTTTCTTAATTGATAGTTTGACCTTTTTGTTTAGGTTAGGGCAGCCATTAAAGTGAAGGCTTCTGTGATCATATGCTTTACTTCATCTGGAAGGGCTGCTAGGTGTGTTCATGTACAGAAGCTTGTATATATATCTGATGTTGAATTCAATTTTGATCTACTGCCATTAATTCGTAGTCTTAATCACAATGTTTTAATATGCAGATTAATCGCAAAGTATAGGCCAACAATGCCCGTTATATCTGTTGTCATTCCAAGGCTGAAGACAGATCAATTAAGGTGGAGTCTGAGTGGGGCATTTGAGGTTTGCATATTGTTTTACTACTGTGTACTACTCTTTTAAGGTAGGGGATTTTGCATGTATATTCAAAAAAAATTAAAATAATTCGATGTATAGCACAATTTCCAAACTTATTCATTTGGGGCACAAAAATGATTGATTGCACTGTTCAATCACTCAAAATCGTTAGAAGTCTATCAGTTGAACTGATAGAAGTCTACCACTTGAACTGATAGAAGTCCAATGATAATAGAATATGAATTTTGGGCAAAATGTGCTATGAATGAAATTATTTTAAAAAATGTGTTACAATTAAGAGCCAAAAATATCCTATGGATGGCAAATTTCCTTTAAGGTATTCCTAAGTACTACGAAATATTTTTCTGATGAACTACTGCAAATTATAATTTTCATTTTTGTTCTATACTTACTATCCTTTTCTTTTTTGGGTTCTAAACAAAGTAGTTAAATTCCTACCTGTAAACTTAAGGTAGGTAAGCCAATCTTAACCTTAAACTTCCAACTTCAATGATTTAAACCATGGACTAATAAGAGTTGCCATTTTTTTTTCTTCCACAATTGATGGGGGATTCGAACTTGAGCTATGACCTTTTTGTTTTTGGGTATATATTGATGTCACTGAGCTGCTCTTATTGAATGTAGACTCAAAGCCAAATGTATATAGAAATATAAAAATCTAGAAAGAGAATGCTTGAACATAGACTCAAACCCAAACGTATTAAGCTTAATAAGCTATCTTTATATAGGCTTTTATAGCATTTTGTATAGCTAATGAAAAACGCTATCAAAAGTCCTGGACTTTTAATAACATGTGCCGACATGACTTATGGAAAAAGCTATAGAAAGTCTATTATAACATTTTCTACATTTTTTCTTGTAGCGAAGAAAATAAAAATGCTCAAAACTTAGCCACAAAATGCCCAAACCCATCTAATTAAAAGCATCCAATATAGGTTGAAAATGGATACCTACAAAAATAGTTTCATCCAACTAGAATGGTCGTATCTGGTTATATAGCTCTAATATCATTTTGAATTGTGTTAAATCATCAATCAAACCAAAAGCTTAAGTTGATAAGTTGGGGTAAACTTAATTATATCAACTAACAATAGTCAATGATATTCATGCTTAGTGATTATTATATTTGTTATTATTAACCAAGTGCTAAGCCAAAACTGATTCTTCAACTTCAGGCTCGTCAATCATTAATAATCAGAGGTCTTTTCCCTGTGCTTGCTGATCCTCAACACCTAGTAAGTTTTGCTGATCCTCAACGACTAGTAGATTATACTCAGTGATTCTTTGTTAATGACTGGATGTATTGTATAAAAATTGTGAGGTCTCTTCATCTTTCTTACGTAGGATTCTCAACATGCCCCTTAAGCGTCTCTTTGGATACCATTTTTTTTTATGCATTAATAAAGTAAATACTTTTGTTGGTTTCCAGGCTGATTCAAACAATGCAACGAATGAGTCAGTTCTGAAGGCTGCCCTTGATCATGGAAAGTTAGCAGGAATCATTAAGGCTCATGACCGTGTCGTGGTTTGCCAGAAACTTGGAGATGCATCGGTAGTGAAGATTATCGAGCTTGAAGATTGAAAATGGGTCTCAGCCCTTGAGCCAGCCTTGGGACCACCCCCCTACTTTTTGAAGAGCCCTTGGTCTGTTGCTTTCATTATCTATTACACATAGAAATGTGAGTTTGGAGAATTAATGGTATTTTGGTAAGTGATTAACTCATTAAATATGTAAAATGACTCTTTTTGTCAAGGTATTTATGTGGAAATTGCATGTATGATTGATATTACATCATCGACTTCTTGAGTGAGATTTTAGAGTATATATTGGTCATTCCCCAACTTCCATCAAAATGATAGAAAATAGAGAAACCGTTTTATTTAAGAAACTTGGGAAGAGTACAAAATGTGGGATAAAAGGAAACACAAAATGTCAGGTAAAGTGATAAGAGTTTCAAGAGAGTTGTATAGCACATCTCCCACAATAACATATTTTCTAGGGTATAGGAAAGTTGCCTGGAACTTGACCAGATAACCGGTCAGCGAAACGCCCATATTGAGTATTCGTAGCAGAAGCGTAACATAATTATTTGAAAGCATTTCAAGAGTAGCGTTATTGAACCCCTAGTAAATGTAGGAGGTTTCTTATTACTTGTCCGTTTGATCAATGCTAGACGTACGACGTGCGACGTGCGTCGATAGAATCATCATTCTTTTTTATAAAAAAAAGGTGTGTAAATTGGGTTGTATGTTTTGGTTTGAAACATGAACATGTGATAGTAAAGATGGTGAAGTAGGTAATACCGTAATAGGGGAGAAGGGTAGTGGATTGGTGGCCCAGGTTTGAAGGGGTATTATGAGTATTCATTTGGTCCACCCTATGGCTATGGCTATGCCGCCGCCTGCACACACAGACACCACCACAGTGCTTAATGCTTATGCTTCTTGTTCTTGTTCTTGGATAACTCATATCAATATCTCTTTCATTTTTCTTTTTTTATTTATTATTCATGTTTTTATTGTAACTTTGCTTGGCCTATGCTCATTCTCGATTGCACTTTCTTTCTCTTCCTCTTTATAAATGGACCACTCTCAACTCTCATACTCTCTATTCTGATGCAAACCACAATTTTTACTCCAACACGTTTTGGGTCCCCCTCTACTTTCACAGTTCTGTTTTTGTTTTAGAAATGTAATCAATTTTTGGCGTCCTCTATGTAGTTTCTCTAATTTATCGCTTTAAAAGATTCAAATTCATCCTTTTTGCATTAGTTTTTTCAATTTATTGCTTTAGTGGGGCAATGATTTCATTGTTTGGTTGTAAACTAGTTCAACACTAACGTCATAAGTTTGATTCCAAGAATTGATATTTGTCCCATTCCTTCGTAATGTACTAAAAAAAGAACTACCAATGCTTTTAATATTTTTTTTCCTTTTTTTTATTTGAGGTGGATGATTCAAACTTGCAATTTTCTCTATTACAAATTATTAGATAATATGAGATTTCACACCAAAACCAATTGATAATGAGGGGAGCAACTTATAAATGTGTTGAAGAATACTCACTTTTCAGTGTGAAACAATTGTCACAAGGTGAGTATCTCATATCTCCAACAAACCCCTCAAGATGGTGGTCATATTGGAAAATGTCATCTTGAGTTTGATCCGAAATTGTGGACCGAAATACCCGCTTTGGCTTGGTTTTTGTTAGGGTCGGATACGAACTTTTTAATCAAATACCCGTTTTTAGCTTATGTCCACTTGGGTGGGATCTACACTTGCTTTAAAACATTTTTTGGAGTCATTACCCATATTGAACTTTGATACCATATTAGATAATATTATAAGGTTCCACGTCAAAATCAATTGACAATAAATGGAGTAACCCATATCTCTTATAAAGGTGTTTGAAGAATCCCCACATTTTCAATGTGGGTTAATTGTCACAAGGTGAGTATCTCCAACACTAGTAAGATATGATATCATTTTTTTTTCCAGATTAATTATATAAAATGTCACTAGAGTTGCTAAAATGAGCCTAACTCAATTGACATCTTATATTAACGACTTCAAGATTAAAGGTTCGATTCTCCTATCATATATATATATAATTCTTTTTTTAAATATCACTTGAACTATGCACTTGGCACCCACGTTTTCAATTGATCATATTTTTTCACAAGTTTTCTTCTTATATTTTAAAATCAAACATATTTTTCAATTTAATGCTTGAGATTACATAACACCGTTTTTTAGTTTTTCGTGATCGTGAGGTTGAAATGGATTAATACTAAACAAGATAATCAACTGCGCCACTGACCCTTAATATTACATAATTTTGATTAGGATGATGATTAAATTAATTTTAAATTTTTATTGATTAGTTATGTGATTATTTAGTCTTTGACATAAAATTTTATTTAAGAAAATAAATATAAAAGAAAACTCAGACTATCAAAAAGTTTAATTTTTAAATTTAAGACCTATATCTTGATTTTGAAATAGTTTCAAACGTTAAAGTTAAAATGAAATGTTTGAAACAATAAGGGCATGTTTGTGGAGAGGAGAAACAGTGGAGTTGGTTTGACTCGGCTTTTATCCCATGTTTGTTTCAACTCTATTCCTTCGTAAGCCCCACGTTTTTATTTAAATATTAAAATATTAAAAAACTACTCAATATCTATTTTTTTTATTTAAATAAAAACTTCAACAATTCTCTTTCTATCTCATCAAACATAATTTTATTATTAAAAAACTATTAAATATCCATTTTTTTATTTAAATAAAAACTTCAACCATTCTCTCCCCATCACATCAAACATAACTTTATCTTTTCTTTCCTTTCCCTCAAACATAAATTTATTTCACTTATCTTCTTATCCCAACTCAACCCAACCCAACCCATCTCTTCAAAGCCAAACATGCCCTAAAGGTATAACGGAAACCAATTATAAATCGTCGCCATTTTTTTATTCTTTTTTTTCATTTTATCAAAAGTTGATGGATGCAAGAGTTATTTGGAAACAAATTAAAAGTTAACGGGAATTTACCCTAGCACATTTTACCTCTTATATTATATTTGCAACATAATTTCTAAAATAATTGACATAATTTTCTATCAGTGATAGAATTCAACCAGTGATAAAATGTGTCTATTCTATCAATGATAAAACTCAACTAGTGATAAAATATAATTTTGTATTAATGATAGAACGCAATCAGTAATAGGTTGAGTCTATCAGAACTCAACTAGTAATAGAATTCAATTTGAATTTTTCTGTTACAAATGAATTAGTTTTGATTTTGTGCTATAGGTGAAAATATTTTGACATTTTTTATTATACATGCAAAACCTCCCAAAGTTAAAAGACAAAAAGAATGAAACTTTGGAAAGTTGGAAGATTTTATCGAAACATACCATAAAATTCAGAAGTGCATTTTGTATGAACTTAACCTTAAATTAAAAGTATTGAACCACAAAAAAAAAAAAAAAAAAAAAAAAGCTATTTTGGGCAGCTGTGGATTGTTGGGGGTAATATCATTCTATGTTGTTTTTGGCTGCAAATTATTTTTTATAATAATAATAAAAAAAAGCACTCTCAAACTCAGCACACCATGAAATGTATATGCATATAAATTCAATATAAGTTCACTTTTTTTTTACAGCACACATTTCAGCTCATGGATATTGGTTGTTTGTGCTGAGTGATGGATCCTTGTTTAATGAATATAGGAAGCCTCTCATTAAAGAAGATGCTGTACTTTCATTTACACTTTCTCTTTCCACAGCCTATTATTTTGGTTTTGTCCCATTTCTTTCATAGCCTTCTTTTTCAGACTGATGGATCCTTCTTTAATGAATATAGGAACCTTCATTCAACAAGATTCTAACTTTTTATTTACCTTATCTTCCACCTAGCCTATTTGGGTTTTGTTTTATTTCTTTTGGTTGATATAATTAAATATATCTCAACACACCGTTTAAATTTTGACCTCTACTCTTCCATGACCCTGTTTATCATATAGTATAACATCCAATTTCAATCTTGTTTGTCACTTGTATCTTTATACTCTTTCCATGATCTTAGCAAATGTGCCGATTAGATCGCATTACCAATAATCTTTTACTCGAACAAAGTACACTCGAACCTTTTTAAGCTTGTCTTCTTTGTACTACATCAATGGACTTTGGTCATATTTCAACAATCTTCACCCGAGCAAAATACAACCAATTCATTCGAGGCTCGCCTTCTTTGTTCAACACCAAGAGACTCCTTCCAGATTTCTAAATCAAAGGCAAGACTCTTATACCACTTGTTTGAAACAACAAATTTTCGGTACATTAATATGATATTGTTCACTTGAGCATATGTCCTCATGGCTTTGCTTTTAGTCACCACACAAAAATAGTCTCACATCAATAAGGACATTATCGCTCTCTTATATACCAAAGACTTTTTCCTTATCTTATCAATATGAAACTTTGGTCGCACTCCAACAAAGTACATCCAAACCATTTTAGGCTAACTTCTTTTTGTTCTACATGAAGAACTTTAGTCAGCAAAATAAGAAATGAATTTGTATTTATTCGCACAAAAAAATGTTGAAGATTGACCTAGAGGTGATGGTACATCAATTAAATGTCAATGAATAAAGTCTTAAAGTTTTAAAATGTTGAGGAAGACAATCGAATCAGATATTTAGATTGATATGATATCGTTTACTTTGGTATTAAAGTGTTTCCGATGACTTAATCATACGGGTAAAGTTTTCAAGTGTTGAATAAAGAATTTAATGACATAACCATGAAAATCTGTGGTTGAGCCTTATGAAATGCTAGTGAGAGATGCTTATGAAAGTGCTCTGGTGACTACTAATTATGAAATTTTGCTCCATTGAGGCGTTGTGGTTGTGTACTCAAACGACTTAGAGTGGATTTGTGTTCGAGTTTTCTAGTGGATTCAAGTGTAATTGAGAAAAAAATAATATTTGGTTGAGCTTTAGCGTACTCAAATGTAATTCAAAAAATGACTATTTAATGAATGAGACTCGTATGTAGTGCTTTGTTCAATAAAATGCAAAGTGTAGTCCCACATTGGTTAAATAAAATGAATATCAGAGATATATAAGTGATAACTCTCAATTAGTGTTATTTAGTACTTCATTAAGGTGTTTTATAGAGAGTTTTGTGCATTATTGTCTTACTTTGATAACTTGAATCACCCTAGATCAGAGAAATATCTATAAAATGCAATGCATGTTGTAAATGAGGCAAGAATTAGAAATCTTAAGAAAAAGAGTATTTTGGAGTCAAACGTATAAGTCTTCAGCATTTTGATAAGTATTTTTGGAACCTTTAACTTGTTAGAATTATTCCTATCTTTTCAGGGTGTTGAATACAAAGTTGTTGAATTAAAAACCTGATGAAGAGAAGATGTTTTAAAGTGAAGAATTGAAGTTGGTGAAGAGTGTCTATCGTGTCCAGCATTATTTACGCATTCGGTAAAATCCAGCTGAGAGATGTGGTCCCCTTTTGTGGTCATGTGTGAAATTTGGATGTTGTGGTCCCCTTTTCTTGACGTCACATCTTGGAGTAGCGAGCAAGCCATCCCCTAGAATTAATCTTGGTAGTTTATCTACATCTTGGATAGGCTATTTAAGGGCCAGCTTTGGGTAATTCAGGGGTTCCCCATTTTCTACTTTTGGAGCTCGTTTTGGAGGCTTGCTCGGAGCTGTCAAATCGTCTCTAAAGGCTGCATCATTCCTTTTCAGCATTTCTGCAATTTCAGTATTTCGAACTTTCTTCTTAGTTTTTTCATTTGTAGTTTGTTATTTCATATTGTAGCACGTTGTTTTCTGAGCATGAACGTTTGTGATTGCTCGATATTGTAGCTCGTAGCCGTTTTCTATCATATTTTGACGTTTTCTTTACTTCTGAAGTTTATACACGTATGTGAACACTGCTTCATTGCAGATTTGTTCATCTATTGAAGTTTCTCAGTTTTTATCTATATTATGCGATGGCTACAACATTTCTTCTTTATGTTTTTGATTGATGCGATTATGAGCTAAGCATGTTTTAGGTGAGGGTTAAGGGATGAGTGAGTGACGCATGTTCTTGGGGTGAGCAGTGAGATGTTAGGCTTAGTTATCGTAGTTGTTTTCATCTATAGCATGTTTGGACCGGCCATCCATTTATGTTTGCTTGCTTTGTCGTCTCGAGAGGGAGAGAAGTTAGAGATCTACTACCGATTTCCATTATTTTTAGTGCTAGGAACTCCTACCTGTTAAAAAAGGAGGCTAGAGATAGTCGCTTCGCTAGTGCGCATTTCATGCTTAAGATCTTCGAACTTTGATGTGAAAGTGCAAGTTCGAGGAGGGCATCCCGAGAGGGAGCCTTAGAATTCATGTTGTGCGGAGTTTTCTTCTTACCACTAGTCTTACCATGATGCATGTTGATCGCGCTCTAAACACCTTAACCTCAGCCTATTATTCTCATCGAAGTTATATTCTGTCTATTTTCAGCATTCACTTTAGCATTACTTATGTATTTGCATTATTTATGTTATTGATGTTTCTTGCGGGTCTAGCATTTTTATCTCGCATTGCATGATAATTACGTTTACGTTTACATTGATCAATTATCACCCAATTTATCATTTACATTTTTGTATCAACTTTTCAACTAGCACTTAAATGGATTACACGAGTCCTTGTGGGAGATGACTTCTTACTTATCACTTGATCACAAAATAACCATGTATACTTGCATGATATCAGTTGAATTTTGAGCACAGTGCGAACAACATTTATAATCAATTAGAATTTCATACAAATTTAAGTGCAACATCAAAACCGATCAATAAGACAGGACAACTGGAAATCACTAATAAAATCACGAGAAATTATATTTAAAATAGACAATATCATACGAATGTAAAAAATTGTTGAAGGTAATTACTCTTTAACAAGTGGTATTAGAGTGTGTTCCTAACTTACTTAAAAGATAAGTAAAAATGGAATAATTAGGATAACGAAAGAGGGATATAACAAGTAAGATCATGCATATTTGATTGGAATTGTGACCACTACTATAGAAATCAATTTAGTTGGCGCGCACAAAACGTCAACTATATAGTTTAGTTGACGCTTCCAAAAGCGTCAATGAATCGACTGTCAACTAAAGTCATTATAGTTGACGCTTCAATAAGCGTCAAAGAATCGTTTCGTTGACATTGTATAAACGTCACCAAATATTTTTGTTGACGATTCGTGAATGTCAATAGTTGTTTTAAAACGTCAACTTAACGTACATTTGTTGACGTTTAATGTATGTCAATGAAAATAATAGTTGACAGTTTATAAACGTTAACAAATTTTCTAAAAAATGTCAATGTATGCATTGTTAATGACATGTATTAAACGTCAAGAAATATTTTTTTTTTTTATGTTCATCTTTTTTTTTTTCTATCTATGGCCACCTCTCGCGCACCTCAACTAATGTCATGGGACATACCGCCTTACCCTACAAGATTTGAATGTCAAGGAAACCCGTTTGCCACCATGGGGTTTGAACCCATCCTACAAATATATCATATTCCAAAATATATTTCATTCTAAAATATACCACATTCTAAAATACACCTCATTCTAAAAACTACTCAATTCCAAAAAATATGTCAACTATTTCCAAAGCTTTAACTTTCATTTAACTTCTTGGTTGAGATTTTAGGTTTGAGGATTTTTCAAAGTGACACCTGTAATCCATAAAACTATTTCAATGCATCTTAACCTTGAAAGTAAGAGAAATGAGAGAGAAAAAGAGCATGAGTTGACACCCGTAATCCATAAAATTATTTATAGTTGTAACTAAAAACTAAAAAATTAGTTAGAAAATAAAACTATTTACTCATATTTCGTAGCTTAATTATATCATTCTATTTTTTCATAAACAAAGTATATACCTAATGAGATGTTTAAGAAATATACCCAAAATACCTCTGAAATAGAACACCACTTCTGAAGATTTGATGAACGGTGACGAATTTCCAATATCAACATGAATAAATCGAAGCGTTGTGTAAAATTAAAAAACTAAAAAACAAAAACTTCCTATAACTTCTACTTGCAAACATCTTTCAATTTTCGAAGTTTAACTAGAAGTATTGTGTATTACCTCCATTGACACTATTCTGGACAAAGAGTCGCATACCAGTCCAATACGATGAAGGAGAAGACAAATAAGAAAATGAAAGCGAAGATAAATTCGGAAAAGGTGATAGAGAAGACGATGTGAAGAACAAAATGTCGTGAAGTTGAAAGTTAGGGCAAGTAGTGTTGACTTTTTGGCAATCTCAAATTAATTAATTTTAATTAATTAATGAATTATTGTTTTGATGATAACAAACTTGAAAATTATTTATTAACAAATTTAATGTTTTGAAGTATCATATGTAGAGCTTGAAATAATAATTTAAACGTATTTTAAATTACTTAAATCAAAGTTGAATTGAAAAGGTTATGGCCTAAAGAGTTTAAATGGTAAATCCCAACGTGATGACGTAGCGAAAATTGGCCAATTCAAGAGCGACATGTGGAGCCTTGGATATTTAACACACGAGACTTGTTGTGTTTTAAAGAAAGTCAAAGTAAAAGAAAAGGAAAATAAAAAGGAAAATAAAAGTGTGCATTATTATATTATTTGTTAGAATGTGTCTAACGGTAACTTTCCTAAAAGAGAAATAAAGTTATATGTTATTATACTACTTTTATGTGTTTGTTCAAATCCAACTTTTTGAATATTATAATATTATTATTCATTGTGTCTAACGGTAACTTTCTATAAAAGGAAAGAAAGTTATAGGATGTTATATTACTTTTATGTATTTGTCTAAATGCAACTTTTTGAATATTATAATATTATTA